>JAVSBV010119773.1:0-19420 GCA_033117975.1 Parotocinclus spilosoma | reverse complement strand
ATGGGGTGTTTTGTGTAGAATTTTGAGGAAAAAGATTAATTTAATACAATTTGGAATAAGGCTGTAACGTAACAAAAATGTGGAAAAAGTAAAGCGCTGTGAATACTTTCTGGATGCACTGTAAATCCTCAAAAAAGAGGGTTGACAAACAAAAACCCAGAAATTGAGATCCTCCAAGCACTGATTAGACAAAAATGGGTTGCCATCACTCAAGATTTTGCCAAAAAGCTGATATCCAGCATGCCGAGGCAAATTGTAAATATGTAAATATTAGGTCTTTGCTTACACTTGAATGTATTTTGGACAGTGGATGATACTGAATGTAAAAAAATGTATGGAATGCCTATAATTGTTTTATTGTAATTGTCTACCAAATAAACAACGCACAAAAGGTTCTGAAATAAATAAGCAAAGTTTGTGAAAACCATGACTGTAGATGCATTAAATGCTGCATATCAATGGTGAGTACTTATCAACAGCGGTCCGAAGAATGAAAAAATGTTGGTTATGGAATCAGTGTGTTACAACACAGCGTACCGCACCTTTCTGAGTTTAAAAACCGTTTGAACCGTTTGAAGGCATTTTAGTGCATTGTCCTGACTTAAAAATTTAACAGATTTAATCCGATTAAGCAAATGCATATAAGGGATTGTTGTTGTGTCATGTTTTGGCTCATCTCAGTATACCCAATACATGCAATAGATTTAACCACACTGCTCACAAAAATTAGGGGACGTGTCACATTATTTAGCCATGAGCGTAAGTATGGAAGTAAGGCATTGTATAAGTATTATACAGGGTATTAGCAATTGCCCAGGTTTTAAAGAATTAATAAATACAATTACAAACATGGTTTATTAATTAAAACAGAGGCTGCTCAAATTCATTTAGCACAATGATTCTAATCACACATTTTACTTGTTGTTTTTAGATACTTAGTTTGATTGTCATGGAGGTTTTATACCAGGCCGTGTGATAGTTTAGGTTTTGTGTTTGTAGAAATAGAGCTTAAGTTCATGAACCCAATTGTGTGACTCCATAGATTCGATAATCATTTTACATTTGTTCATTATCCACCTTCACTGTTTTTGCATGCTGTTTTTCTCCCTGTTCTTGGTGAAGTGTTCTTTAGTCAGGAAGCCCCTGGACATTAAAAGGTGTTTGAAGGGTGTTTTTTCTTCTCGTTCTGGAATCCCGGATTGAGCTTCTGTTGGAATTACAACCCTAGACATGGTATCACCTTCTGGATTAATGATTTTGGATTGTTTGTTACAGTCCACTATCAACTTGAACCCAATCTACTCTCCTGAGTCCTTATTACCTCCTACAGTGCATCCAGCAGAGTTTGGTCCTCACTAGACAGTGTTGACAGCTTAAGAGCTTTTGACCAGCAGATTGCCTTAAAACAAGACTGTTTAAATCTGTTTCAGTTATACAAATTTTACAAAACATTTCATTTTCCAAGTACATTTATTCAAATGCAGCCATGATTTAACAGTGCTTGCCTATTTTCTTTTGTGATATACAATAAAGCAATATAATAAAGTTCAAACAGTAAAATGTCAAACACAGATGTCACAATGTATGTGGAAATAACTCACAGATTAAGGGTAGTGCAGTGGTTCACTGATTAGTCATCTCAGAGACCTGAGTTTGAGTCCTAGCCCAGCTGCTGTCCGTGTAGAGTTCTCTGGGTATTAATTTTTCCTCCTACATTCCAAAGACATGTATTAGTTCAACTGGTGTTGGATTAAGTTCAAAAGGTAACTGTTCTGACAATTATAGCCATCTTTACTCTTTATTTATTTTTAACTTGCAATCTCTGTGTAGCCTGGAGAACATTTGCTTTTGCAGCCATCATCCTACTCTTCACTTCACTTCAATTATTCACTGGATTACCCAGACGGCTTGACCTCCTCCCATGTTATTTAGCCTTATGCCCTAGCCACTAGTATATCTCAGCCTGTTGCAGCAATGGTTAATCATTAGGCTTGGGCCTGAGTACCCCAGCTGAGTTCCAACCATTTTACTGTAGTTACCAATGGCTTTGTGAACCCAGCTGTGCCTCTCAGAACACTGCTTTACCAATAGCTCTTCAAAACTCTTCTTTAAGCCTGTACCTGTGATAGCCTGGTGGTTAATAATATACATTACATAAGTGGGGTCTAAATGTATTTAATGAATGACACCCCTTACATTTTTACATCCTACGCCAGAAATTGAACAACATAGCAACACTCCTGTTTGATGCTTCAAGTCTCAAATAGTATAGTTGTATAAAGTCTAATATCCCCCAAATTCAAATTTAAATACTGCAGTCATGGTCATTATCATTTACATATCACACCCACTCTGGTTGTATGACATGACATAAACATGGCAAAACACTAAATCAGCTAGACAACTTATAACTCTGTATGTGTCCTTGGGCTATTGCACATGACCTTGATTTAAAACAATTATATAGATTATTACATTGTTATAGCTGTTGTAAACTGACAATCAACTTAATATAACTAAGCTGTGCAGCTGCATTAGTATTTGATATGGTCACATTAAAATCAAGGTCTTTCACTGCTGTTACGTTGTACCTTATATGATTCCATGCTCTGGTTGTTGTAGATCACAGTGAAATTTTACCTATGTTGACTGAGGGAATATTTGAATGATTCTATAAGCCGATGAATATGAGCAGAAGCTCCATAATTCTCAAGTTTGATTAGCTTGCTTTTACTATGCCTGTTTTATTCATAGATTAATAGAATTTAGATAAAGCATAGTGCTTGTGCTAGTGCTTGTGTTTTGCCAGTCCTTCAATAACACTCTCAACATACATTAGTTATGTTAACATAATAACAACTTTTGTGGCTTAATCTACTTGTAAGTGCACATAGGATCCCACTTTTGTAAATAAAATAAAAGTAAGAAATCAGATAATAGCACATCACAGCTGTCCAGGCAAAGTAATTAAGTCATGTGTGAGCAAAATACTTGGGAAGGGACATATTTGCCAAGCTGCCACTGCTGACTCCCTGAGCAAGACCCTTAAACTGCAATTGCTTGGAATATAAGACTGTATCAATTGTAAATCTCTTTTTTGATAAGGGTCTGCTAAATGGCATAAATAAAGGACATACTGTAAGTACAGAGACAGTTCTAGCATGCAAGCAACTCTGCCAACAAAATTTATATTCAACTACAAATCAAATAAGCTATGTGCATTTTTGATCTCTTTTTGTTAATTTATTAATTGACTTCACCTTAGATTTGACATGAATAACCCACCCCATATTAATTTACAAGGTCCCAACAGCCTTTGGAATGTGTTATAGGCCTCAAATACAGGAATGGCTGTTTATTAACAAATAAAATGAGGCTGACCAGACAAAACATGACATATATTGGGTTAATTTTGTTCAATTACGAATTAATTTGCTTATTTGTTTTATTTATTTGCTGTTCACATTGCCTGTTGTGTTTTACTTATGTTGATTTGTTTCTTACTTCATGGCTTCCATAAGTTGGATACATTCAAACTTGCTAAATACATTATGATATTACACTTAATATTACATTTTTGTGAGCAGTATATTATTTGCAGCATTTTCATCCCTCAGCTTAGTTTGATGTCTTATCCTTATAGTAGTACCCAATGATTGAAAAAATCATTGTATTCACTTCCATTTATTACTGGTATGTAATTAATTAATATTTATCAGCCATGGGCCATGCATTGGTTAAATGTGTCCTAACTGTTGGGTGTAGACTGAAATGCTGGAGGCCCAAAAACGTTTTATACTCTCAAGAAATTTAACATTTGCTGGATTTTTGAGAACTGCTGTGTGGGAACCTTTGGCACATGATGGAGAAGCAACAGTGTAGCTTTTTTTTTAATTTACACTAAATATGAGGTTGGGCCTCGTTCATGAAACCTTTGTAAACACAGTATATAAGAAGCCTATATAAGAAGGGGGTATAACACCTCAGTATAATTAACACAATATAGTAAAAACAGGGATGTTTTCTAGGAATAAAGAATATTGGGGGCTGACATATGTAGAGGGGTTCACTTAAGTTTTAATACTTAATATCAATAATTTTATATAGCTACTATCTGGGATTCTTTTTAAACCACATTCACTCTGTTTTTTGTACACTACAGTGTTTAATCTAAGCAAACATTTATTACATGTGTAACTTTGTGATGTGTTCTGTGATGTGATTATTTTTTTTACCAGATTTTAGTAAGTCAAATTATATAAATGATAACCCTCAACACACTTCCTCTTAATAAGTTGACTTATATACTGTGTGTATACAAAATACTTCTAACATTGGCTTCATGGAATGAAGAGCCATAAAATATGTGAACGCAAGCAGCATAAAAAAAGGAAAACAATAAGGCAGGAGGACAGGACAGAGATATTAAAATGAGTGAGCTGTGATGGATTTGCCTGAAAGCTGTTCATCAGCACCCTGTGTACCTTTAATGCAGTCAGAGATCACTGGTCTGCAAATAATGCACACTAAGGAAACATGTGGGACACAGCATGCAAGATGATGCATTTTGATGCAAATATCCTAAATGTAAAATTTGATTATTGATGTTGCAATGCATTCTGAGTCTTATCATACAGTGATTGTACTGAAATTGACCCATTAGCTCTGTCTGATGAGATAGTTGGCAAGATAAACACATCAGCCTTTTGTAGTTTGAGCCAAAGTTTGGCATTGGCAAACACAAATTCCAGCCCTTATCAAAGCTAATCATAACAACCAGATCTATTGACTAGGTGGGAGGAAGTGAAGTAAAACTCAGTGTTTGTGTGATTCTGCCAATCTTTAGTCTTTGACAATTGTACATTACCACATCCATATAGAAAATTACAGATACATGTATTTCATACATTCATACTCATTAATGTCAGCCAGTAACTTCAGATATAAGTGCATATGTACCAACTTATATGTACCAACGAATATGTACAGTATGTACCTGTCACGCCCACGCTCTGCTTGGCAGACCATACCCACGCACATTCACCGTCACCTTGTTATTAATTCAACACACCTGAATCTTATTCACTTCTCATTACACACCGTATATATATTCACTCCTCTCTCACATACTAGTTGCTATGTCTCTTGGTTCTAAGCGTTCACAGTTAGCTGTACTCACCGTTGCCGACCCATTTTCTGCCTACCGCTTTTCGCCAATTCCTTATTGATCCTGTTTGCCGTGTTTTTCTGGTATTCTGACTCTGGACTGTCCATGTTTTAAATTTTTGCCTACCGATTTTTTGTAATAAAGCCTGCTTTCCGGAATGCTTCGTTTGTCTCCGCCACTTTTCACGCTGCATTACAGTTAGAATATTTAACTAGCATGTCCAAATACATTCAACAAATGTTGACCTGTCAACCAACATGCAGTCATTTCAAAATAGAAATACAGAAGAAGCATAGTATATGACATATAAGGGATTAAAGGCACCCTTCTCTACTACTTGGTTGCACCACAACACTGAAAAATAACAATGCCAGATTCCAGATGTTTTTGTACCTTCTGTGAGCTTCTTGCATTTTGGTAGTTTATTCCACTCTTCCATTGCAATTCTCTCAAGCTCCTGAATGTTCGCATGGGTCATAGCAGATAGCAGTATCTGCTCCCAATAGCAGATTTCAGCTCTCTCTTAGACTTTTAATTAAAATTAAATCAGAACACATCATTGAATCAGTCTTGTGTACTTTTGTTGTATGCTTTGTGTCCTGTTATACAACTCCAACCTAGTTTTCCTACCCTTTGGACTATAGTGCGCTTTTGTTGTTCTTGTAACGTGTTCAAGGCCTCTAGTCCAAAAGGCAGCAAAGCAGCCTCTGAACATTCTGAATTCTCCAACAGGATTCAATGTAGGTGGATTGCACCTTTCTCTATAGGATTCATTTCATCATCGTTAAACAGAACCCTAGTTTTAGTCTGATTTCATCTGTCCATAAATCATTTTCCCAGAAAAAATTTACTTTATGCAAGTTTTGGTAAAGTATAATCACTCTTTTTTTATGCCTTAAACAGTGTGGCCTGCATGGCTTTCACCCATAGAGCAATGTTTTGTTCAGTGTGCGGCATATAGTAGGTATTGAAACTATCCGCCAGCTATCTCCAATTCAACCTGAAGTTCTTTAGGTATTGTATGTGGTATCTTTGCCACGTTTCAAGCCAACTTTGTAGTGTCGAATATCCATTTTCCACCACATCCTGAAAGGTTCTTCACTGTTCAATAGCATTTCAAACTGTTGAAGCTGGGATTCCAAGCTCTTTGGAGATAGTCTTGTGCCGTTCAGACTTCCTTTGCTTGATGTTAATAACATTTTTGGTCTGCTCAGACAGCTCTTTTGTATTTGCTATTGTGAAAAAGAAAATGGGAATTAAACAGGTCTTTAAAACCATTAACCGGTTAATGAAAATCATGTGAGCACTGACAAGGTGGGGACAGGTAAGTCTAATTTCCAATTAAAAACAGGTTAGAACAGTTTGGTAATTCGCTACAAACTGAACAAAACGGTTCTTTTAATGTCCTTTTCCTGCCAAATTTGTATGTTGGTACTTGTGTGTATTTTTGTGTATTCCTTTGTGTTTTTTACATATAACCAGTTTAACTAAAGACCTTATTTTTGGAGATATGTTACATGGTGTACCTAATATGCATGTTGTCCACAACTGCATGCGAGCTGACTAAGAGTAAGCTCATCACACATTTATCTGATGTATTAGAAATTCCACATAAACTTCATTTAAATAAGGCCTAAAAGACAATTGTGCCGTCTCTCTACCTCATGCATTTTTATTAAGTGATTTAAGGGTGATCAGCTCATAAATTATTCAAAATGGATCATGGTGTTATTTTAACTGATATTATCATTTCTAACATGAAAAAATCTGTATCATTCCAGTTTGCAGAAAGCAGCTTATACTGTCACTCATAAATATTTTAAACTAGCCTTATCTCTGTAGTTTCATGTAAATGTGTCCATCCATTTAGCGTCTCTCACTATAAGAAGTTATAGAAATATTTGATTGGCCTTTGACTTAATAATTTAAATGTATGAAAATATTTTTTATTTGTGCTTGTCAAAACAAAGCAAGTCTTTGATGTCATTTACCCCTCATAACCTGTGCATTGATAACTGAGTAGCCCCGTCATAGTGTATTAAACTCAGCGTAGGGCAGCTCGATGGGTAGCACTGCTGCCTCACAGCAAGAAGGTCCTGTGTTCAATCCCACGAGCTTGGCTTCTTTCTGTGCGGAGTCTGCATGTCCCCCCCGTCCCCCCCCCCCCCCGTGTCTGTGTGGGATTAAGCGGAAGATAATGGATGGATGGAATACAGCTTAGATCTTAGCTACTGGGCTTTTAAAAAATAGGTGTGGTCAGCCTTTTTTTTAATTATTATTTTATAATTTTTTATCAGGATATCTCGTTTAGGCATATGGGGATTATTCCTTTTCCCACCCTTAAGTAATGTTTTATTTTAGATTTTTTTGCTTCTTATTGTTGACATAAGACTACTTCTTAAAAAGTCGCATGGCTCAACCCTAGATACAAACATGACAAACTTTATTGATGTGTTGAGTGATTGTATTGCATGAATTAAAAGCACTAGACAATTCATAAAAAAAAAAAAAAAACGTTTTACTTTCCAGCAGAGGTGTGACCGCAGCAAATTAAATGTAACTACTTCATTACTCTGTGATATGTTTCAACGACAAGAGTCAGCTCAGGAACTTCTCTGTTTCAATCTACGTGGTCAGAGCTGTTAATGAGTCTTTTATTATCTAGTAATCTTAGAGATTAAGCTTAGCTTTTAGTATTTACTGAGAGTGGGAATAAAATCTGGGTTAAAGAAACTCAAAAGCTAACACCTTAATCTTACTTTTATTCAGTAATTAAGTAGAGTACCACACTGCATAATTTTGTGGATGTGTTAATGCATCCCACATATAATTTAATAAAGATATTAAAGTACATGATTTGCACTTACACCATATAGTCAAATGTTTGGGGACATCTCTCAGTTTCTAAACTGGAGTCAATTTATTTGTGGAACCCAAGACCGCATTTTGAAGGTCACTAAGTTGTATCATGTCCAGAAGCAACAGCAACTTTTCAATATATACATACAAATAATTGTCATAGCAGGATGTGATAGCTACAAATTAGGTGTCTAATTCCCTGTTTACGTGGAAATATATTTTCTCCTGAAAGACCCTTTTCTTGGTATTACTCAGTTTCTGTATTATATGTCATTATTACATGCCTTTGAAAAACTGTGACTCGTTTCACGTTTGGATAAAATAAGCATTTTCTTGTTCTACTTTTCTTAATAATACAAATCTTTATTTCCTGTGCAAAAAACAGGAGATGTATTGTATTTGCAAGAAATATGCCATTAGCAGCAGTGTCAGCAGGCATTCAATAGCTGTGAGCAGCTGAAGATAGATTTAGGGGACTAGCCTTTCAAACACACACCAGTATGTAAGGCTTCTTTGTCTTTCTATTGCAATCAATACTTGCTGTGCTACTCCAATCTAAATTCCAATGCCAACAGTGTGCTAGGACCTATTATCTAACATTGCCTGACTTTACACTTATGTTCCAAAATCTACTGGAAAACCTTCTCAGAAGAGTAAAGGCTATTTTAGTAGGAAAGGGGAGACAAACACAATGCTTATACCCATGTTTTGTCACAGGCAAAAACAAGACAGGAATTCTAGCTTCTTCTTCCAACTTAAAATGCCGCAATAAACCATTTATGTAGTGTATATTTCATTCATTAAACTTGAAATTCAGTATTTTATCAAATCAAAATTCCAACTGTCTCACTGCACTGCTGCAAAGTTATTCTGCTGAACAGCACAGGGGCAGTGCCAAGTCTCATATGAAGTACCTGAAATAGCAAATAGACTCACCATGTTGCCTATGAATTTTAAGTCCAAGGTAAGGGTGCAAGAGTGCGAGGCGAATAACCAGGGAACAGTGCGGCGGCAGCATGGGCGGTGAATCAGCTTAGGTTGGTGTAGAGGCCGGGCTGCAGTCTGCGGGTTCGGGATACTGGAGTCTGGATCTGTGAGAAAAAAAGCTGTCTTAAAGTACTGTGGCAACAAAACGGCTTAGGAACCGAATAGAACAATGCTCGAAAGATGGAGTAAACAAAACGAAAGCTCTGTGTAAGCGTTAGCCATATCAAGAACAGCCCCCAGACCAGAATCTGATGCATCAACCTCCACGATGAACTGTCGGGTGGGGTCGGGCTGAACTACGACTAGGGCTGATGTAAAGAGCTCCTTGAGGTGTCCAAGACAACCTTGGTGGAGGTGATGGCTGTGAGGGGTGCTGCTACCTTGCTATAACCCCAAATGAAGAGGCGAATCCCAGGAATTGCTGTAGCTCTTTCCGACCAGAGGGTTTAGGCCACTCTGCTACTGCGCAAATCTTCTCAGGGTCCGCCCTGATTCTCCACCTCTGAATGATGAACCCCAGGAAGTGCATCCTCTCAGCATGGAACAGCATGGGCGCTGCTGGAACACCAACTCACATTGTAGGAGGAACCCCCGAAACTGCCTGAGGTCGCCATGGTAAGGTGCTGGATGCGTGATAGGTGGCTCGACAGGGTTGGCGGTGGGTGGTCCAGGCATGGAGTTCAGCAGGGGAGTGAAGCTGGAATCGCTGCTGGGATCGAGGGCTGTCTGCTTGTGGGGAGGTGAAACACGAAGGGAGTCAACAGAAGTAGTGAGATGGGCAACTTGTGTACTTAGTAAACGGTTTAACTCGAGTAAGGTATTTATTAGTTTGTTATGTTGGGCTAACCACAACTGCTGTTAGGGAGGATAGGTGGTTGTGACTCTTCGGGTTCCATATGGCCGGAACGTTATGTTAAGCCCGGGAACCAAACTGGTTCCCAATCGGTTAAAGGTGAACCCAATCCAAAGTCACAAACACCATCAAGTACTGGCGAAAAAAGTTCTATTGAGCTTGGAGGTGGTGTGAAAATGTGCAATGTGTGGGAAATGTTGAGTCCAAAGTGAGGGTGCGAGAGTATGACACAAATAAGCTGGGAACAGTGTGGCGGCAGTGTGTGCGGTGTCCTCCGGTATTATTTTAGGCTTTAGGTTAGGTTAGTCCTACCTTTAGCTTTAACGATAGCAACCAGGTAAGGATGATGGAACATTCTGGCAATTTATGAGGAGAAACCCGGTCCAATCGATTCTTGTGAAGACACGACAAACACACACCGCACGCCGCACTAGGGAAAACATAAACAAGGGCTAAGGGAGCGTGTGAAAATGATATGCGTGGAGAAACGGGGAGCTGAAGCAGGGAGTGAATCCTAACAGGTATTCCCTGTGCCAAAACTTCTTTTTAGTGTCGTGAAAAAAATTTCAACATCATAAAATGGCAAATGCTTAACCATCTCAACTTTTTGTGAGATGAGAATGTGATGTAAGCTTGAATTGCATACATGGATGTTTATTAACAATTGTGTGTGTGCTGTGTCTTCCAGTAATCTTAAGGATATAAAGAAAAGCCAATGAGATATCCAGTTACTCTAGGAAAGCTGAACAAGGCCATAGAAGGTCCTTAACCCCTCAGCAGGACCAGTATCTGCTCCTTTTTTCAAGGAGGAACGCGCTGAGCACTGCCAGAGCCCTACAAAATAACCTCTAGCAGGCCACTGGTGTGAATGTGCATGACCAAACAATCAGAAACAGGGGAGGCATATTCCTGGAAATATGCATAGACATCTACAGGCTAGACAATGGCACTCTGAGTGCTATTAGGTATTGGGATGACAAACATGGACCCATTGTCAGCTGGTGCAGTGGGAATCATTTTTGAAAGGTACTAACAAAGCTTTTGAAGTCCTGTCGCATTCAATACAAATAAGGCTGAGGTTCTTTCCTGTCATTTAACAGATGAAAGGTAAAAACTCTTATTTTTCTGAGCCATGCAAAGGCTTAACAAACCTGATACATTTTACAACTCAAATTTGTGTGGGTGCCATATTTATCTTATTTCATTTAACCCATGTTCTGTATTCCTTTTTAGCATCTTTATCACCTACTCAAAACTTCAAATCAGAGAAATCAGGACAGCATGGCAAATTCATATAACATACATAGTGTTTCTTATATTTACTTGGACATTTATGACAGTATAATCCTGAAATATTTTGTCTGATCGGCTTCATTCAATTTGTTTATAGCATCCATTATTTCATTCCAGGTATGCAGCATATTCCAAAGTTGGAATGGTAAATATTTTATCACTTTATAATATTGCAATTCTTTTTCACCACACATAAAATACATATTTGGTCGGAGGTTACCAGCGATTTTGTGTTTCATGTGTTCTTTTGTCTTTTGCACGCCTTAAGGTGTGCAACCATATATACTCCGCGAATTCTCTATTGGCGCCAGGCGACAGCAGGCGGACCAGTCCAGTACCAATACCAATTCTTCCACAGCCATGCCTTTGTAATGTGTGCAGCAAGTGGTTGTGGACTGTCTTACTGAAAACTGCATGGACGTCCCTGGAAAAGGTAACGTCTTGAATGCAGCATATGTTGAGATCTAAATGATCTCAATGTACTTTTCTGTACTAATTCTGTCATCGCAAAAGTGTAAATACATTTTGCCAAAGGCACTCCACATAATCCCATAGCATAATGGCTTTCACCATTACAAGAAGTGGCATTTGTGAATTTAAATCCAAAGTGTAGTGCTAGATATAGGTTTGGTAATCCCTTGCCCATGTGGTTATATCAGCTATTGTTGAATGGCAAATGGCTCATGCCATCTGATAGATCAAAGATCAAGGGCATTTAGATTAAGCTTGCACGCTTGGTATTTACGTACTGAATTCCTCCTGATTTATTGTACCACAGGAGAAATATGCAAATTCCTTTTAATCTTTCTTTTATGTACATTGTTTCAATATATGTTTCAATCTTCTCATACATTTGTGGACACTCTGGAGATCTTCTGGCCAGCCTTTACTGGTTGCTTCTTTTGTACCAAATCATGATTACAATCACCTGTTTAAAAACAAATCAAGTAGTTTTTTTTATTTATTTATTTTATTTGTAACTAGCGCTACATTTCCCCTGTCAAAACTTTTGAATGTTTGAAATGCAGAGATGGATGTTTATTTAAATGAAGTTGACTTGTATTTATACTGTCAATAATTAAATAAAATTAAAAGTAAATGTATTTTTTTCAAAAATCTTAACTCTTTAGATGTTTAAGACCAGTTTATCGGTCTTATTGACCGTTAATATTTTCCCTAAAGGAATACGCAAAGTTTTCACAAACTGTTTTCTGTTACTGTCATTACTATCTTACATTTATAATGTTTCTGATATTACTAGACATTAGAATTAATTGGAAGTTAACGTATTTATTATTCCCATTAATAACTCCAGAATAGACAACAAGCTTTTAACCATAAATACCTCTTTATGTATTTCCCTGAATTTCCCTAAATTGAATGATTAATACAATAATAGTTTTTTGTGTTCCCCCAAAGCCTTTGCTCATTTCAAGATTTACAATTATTTATTTAATTTAACTTTACTCTATTTAATTTTACTATAAATGGCTTGCATGGTGGATACATGTAAAATTGTAAAACATGGGCACAATTAGCAGTTATATAGGTAGAGGAATGCATCCAAGTAATTTTAAGGAAAATTATGCAATTATTTGTATCTAAACTTATAAAAGAATAACCTTTACAACATTTAGGAGATGCCCTTTTCCAGAGTGAAACAAATCGACAAGATACAATCTAATCAATGAGCCTTAAGGGCCTTGATTCAGGGCAAAACAGTGGCAGCCTGGGACATGAACCCTGTACTTTCTGGTTAAAGGTTTGGTACATTTCATCAACCATTATGCCATAACATACTTTGACAGCATCTTTTGAAACAAATAAAAATAATCTTTAGATTTTTTTTTTATTTCTTTTTGAACTTGTATGATGTGCTGTCAACATGCATGATTGGAAAGAACCTGTTTTCAAAGTTAGTAAGTAGATAGCTGTCTTACACTGTGAAGACAATAAAATGTCAGATATGTTTATCCCATAGTTACTTGCAGAGACAATACATACATTTAATTTGTTTGTGTCTTTGCAAGACTGATGTAGATGGTGATTTCCTTAAGGCCTCACATTGTTTATTTTGGTAATGATTTAAAGTATTAACAAACCACAAAATACAGCTGTAGAGTGTGTAGCCTAGTGGCGCATCTCTTGATCTGATCTGTGGTGCCTCTGAAAAGCAGTTGTGAGTTTGTGGTCTAACTGGTTCTGTCCCATGTTCTACTTCCAGAAGGGTTGCAGCTTGTTGTGCACTTAGAACAGGGAGAGAGAGAGAGAGAGAGAGAGAGTTAGGGAGAGAGAGAGATAGATAGAGAGAGCTGCTAAAACTAGGACAGGGGATAAGAGCCCAACACCTGACCAGGCTATGGCTGCTTGCCAAACTCCAATTCAACAATCACAAAGCTAGCAGGAGGGGAAATCAGAGAGTCAAACAGAATAGCTGTGTTGTCATTTCTCTTTGTGTACCAAGTTGATTTGTACGTCATATTTGAGGACTTGCCACACATACAGAGTGTATTGATCTTACCCACTCCAGTCTAATGCAGTTAACATCTTTCTACCATCTCCAGCTAAAATATATATTTCCGTTATATGTTGGTATGGTATTGATCCTCTTAAATTTGAAAAGAAAATGTATTTTTGGCTAGCTAAATGGAATATTTGCAGATATTGTGTTAAAGGTCATAAGACATCAGGTCCTCTATGGTTGAAGTCTTGGCTGTTGTAAAGGCTTTTCATGATTCAGAAATTACAGTGTTTATCATAGTGCAGCAGATGTATTCCCTTGGGTCACAGCGTCTGTACACAAGCCAGGAAATTGCATGTTGTGGGTTGTGTGCTCATTAATTTGTACCCTGTCTCTTCCTGCAAATCTTCCATTTATACTGCTCACAAAAATAGGAGATACTTCAAAATAAAATATCACACAATGCAATGTCCTCTAATGTTTTTGAGCAGTTCTAAAACGAATCTAACATTTTCAACCTAAAAGCTATACAAATTAAAAAGGATGCCATGATTGACTCTACGATTATTTTCTAGCAATTTTATGATTGTTCTGTATAATGCATTAATATATTATTTCTCTGGAAAAAAAAACAAACATATCATGTTTTTTCTTAGAATTGTGTCATCAAATCATGTAAATGGACTCATTGGCATCAACTGAATAATGCGCAGTAATAATGTTTATTACTGAATCTGTTTTCTATGAAAAATTGTGTGATATAATTACACTTCCTAGTTATCAGACTCACACTTACACATAAAGACCATTTTATAGTACATTACCTATAGCTGCACTTTATAAGTGTACAATTACTGACAGGAGCCCATCCGTTGCTGTGCAGAACTGGACAAATAACAAAAACATGAAGAGAATGGTTGAATTATTGGAGAGTACTGAATAAAGAGCGAGAACTATTAGTAGTACACAGCATACAAATACATCAACACAAAAAAGGTGATAAGGACAAAAAAGGAGACATACAATAACAGAGATGTGTAGAGGACAGAGAGCAACAGGAACACAACAGAATAGAGGAAACATCGACGACATAACACAATCTGCAGACAAGAGAAATGCAAGTATATACAAATATTTTATTTGTTAATTTGGCTATTTAGCATTAGCTAGGGCTAACAGCTAAGGGAGTAGAATTCTATAATAATATGGCCATAAATGTTATTATTATTATTATGTAAGTTGAGCGTGCAAGATGCCTTATTTCTTTTACAAGATGTTTATGTGACTTGCTGTGTATCACTGGTTGACAGTAATTTAAAAGAACTAGCTAAAACATTTATTCTGAAACAATAATTTTATATAGAGTGCAGTGTTTTTTATTTCTACTTGTTTTTTTGGCCACAACATGTTACAGACATTTTATTAAGACATCAGGAAACCAACTGTGTTAACTTGCGGAAAAGGGGTGTAATATGTCACCTTTAACTGCCTGAAATGGCCATCAAACCCATGATCCACCATAAACCCAGATTGATTACTTTCTGAAAAAACAGTGAAACCAATCTGCTGTCTCGCATTCATTTATGGGCTATGACATAGTGGCCATATAAAATCAATGCATATCAAACAAGCACACTACTGCTATAAACATTTAAGTATGTTATTTTTTACTATGTTTACATGCTATGCTGTACATGTGTAGTATCTAATCCTAATTTCTGTAAATTAAGGGTTCTGTACAAAATGTAATGTCAAACACAATGCAAGCAAAAGCATGATAGGATGATAACTGGATTAAGCAGGTATGAATTAATTAATTGTTTCAATATTAAATTGTATCTTTGTATTATAATCTTATTTTTTTAAATATATTTTTCAGTTTCTTTATTTTGGCTTTTGGCAGTTTTAAACTATTTTAAACTTTACAGTTGACTATTAACTTATGAACTTATTTAATGGCTTTAATATATATATTATTTATTTTTAAAAAGCATATTCCAGAATTTATACATGAATGAACTAGACAGGCCCACATAACTGTCTTTATTGCAGCATTTTATGGTATTCACCCATGCACCATAGCACATACATAAAAATAAATAATTATATGTTTTTTATGCTTAGCATTTGCATCAACAGCAATCACTGTAAATCAGTGCAGAGATGTCATTCCCAAACACAGTCTAGATGTGCTATATTATCTATAAAAGTGCTCTCCATTTTATGGTAAACTAAAATGGTTCTGAGTGAGTTATTGTGTCCATGGGTGTCTTCATGTTCAGGCTCATAGCCTGAACAGTGCTGTGGGGAAGTGGTGAGGAGCAAATATTGATGTGTGGTATTGTGCTCATTTCACAGGCTGTTGAATTGCGTCTGTTTTTGCTGGCACTTTAGAAGTGTCACTTTTTATGTGTTTTAGGTCACAGTCTAATCCAGACTTAAAAAACATGCAGAATCAGACAATACTTCTATTTGCAAAAAATATATATTACAGTGCATTAATATAGAGGGTAACAGTTTTTAATAGAAGAAATCTGAGATATGGACCAACATGAAAACTAAAATACTTTTCAATCTATTTTTTCTTGTGTGAAAAGAATGATGTTGTATTATATATGACTATTTCGGTATTCTTGGGTGGCGAATATTTTGCAATGGCATAGTGCCTCCGTGGGTAGCACGTGCCTCGCAGTGAGAAGGTTCCTGGTTTAATCCCCAGGTGGTGTGATCTGGGTCCTCTCTGTGAGGAGTTTACACTTTACAACACTTTACTACTTTACTACAGTTCAAAGACTTGGGTGTCTAAGAAGGTCCCTATTGTATGAGTGTGTGTATGATTGTGTGAGTTTATGGGCCATACAATGGATTGACCTGTCTAGAGTTGTTCCTACCTTGCATCCAATGATATCTTCTAAGGACTGTGTTGTGGTTGAGGTACTGGATTTTGGACCAGAAGGTGCAGGGTTCAAATCCCACCTCTGCCAAACTACCACAGTGGGGTCCCTGAGCAAGGCCCTTTGCCCACCATTGCTTGGATAGTAAGACTGTATGAATTGTGTTACGGTTCCTACCTTCACCCTGGGGCGTTCGGCTGTCCTTGCCGGTCGCCATTACAGAGCTATCGGTGAGGCGGCTGATATCCAGTATCCATCTTACGACCTGATTCCGAACAGCTGCTTCTCATGCTATTTAGGTGTGGGTTTTAGCGCTGTTCGGGCCAGGTCATCGTCATTCGATCTCCATTCTGTATGCGCGCCCAACCACCGGCGCGCTCACGCCTTAGCACACACCTTTAGGGATAGTGGTAACATTCCAGGGGCTTTCAGTGCCGATGGATGTGTACGGGGATGTGTACCCCAGAGGTATTTAGTATGTTAGGGGCACTTTGAGATTCTACCGTCCTGTACTCATGCGCTCCTCGCACGCCTGAGCTCACGCTCCTCCGTTGTCGGTACTGAACTAGCCTCACTTTAGTCGGCTGCTCTTCCTGAATGGGACGCGCCCCGGTTTGAATTCTTAGCGCCACACGTGCGCCTGAGCTCACGCTCTCCCCTTGGAGAGCCCTCTCAAGTTAGAGCAGCCACCCGGCTGCACGTTTGTATTATACACGCCCCGACATGGCTCCCCGGCGCTCTGGCGTCCTTTGCACTCTCTTGAGCCTCACTCTGGTCGGCTGCCTCATCACTTGGGACGTGCTCTCTGCACGCTTGCCCCACTGGTGCTTTGGCGCCCTCTCGCGATTGGATCACGCGTTGCTCCCAGTCAGGACGCACCACATCGGCGCGCCCTTTCATTCTTTTCTTTCTTTAATCCCTTTAACTATTTTTATTCTTTTTATTTTCTCTTTTTACCTTTCTACTGTACTGTAATTGCTGATGCTGGAACCTCAATTTCCCAGAGGGAACGCTCCCAAAGGGATCAATAAAGTTTATCCTTATCCTTATCCTTATCCCCTTATCCTTTTGGTTTCTTTGTGTTTAGGAGCCTTACGCTCTGCTCTTTATCCCTTTTAAGTTGTTTTATATTATTTCCCCATTATCATTATACGTCGTGGGATACGTCTATTCTGCATCCTTGGGTCCTACCAAAAACCACCACATCTCGTGGGTATTTGCTAAATAACTGTATATAATAATAAATGTAAATGTCTTTAGATGAACCTAGACAAATTTCCATGTCTTCATAAACATTTATGTGTAGTAGGACTTCAAAATGATATATTGTTTCTAATATTTAATACAGGTAGACTGAATTAGTCCAGTCTAGAAAGTGTGAATACAATTTTAAAGCTTCAAATTATCTGAGACTGGACAACATACTGAGAACACTCTTCCAACTGACAATTTCTTGCTTTAAACAAAAATTATCACAGTGATTATACAAATTAGGATGCGTTTGGTATAGCCTCACTCACTTCTCATAAGCAGTAACAGACAATCACAGTGTCCATTTACATATTATTATAGCAGATAATATTTGTCAAGGGTGAATAGTAAATAGCAAATTGTTTGATTTATTTATTTCAGGCTTGTTTTTTTTCATTTGAATGTTATAATATGGTATATAGGGGTTTAAAAAAGCAAAGGCAAAGTAAACATATAATTTTTTATCAATTGTGACATTTAACATGTTATGAAAAAATGAATTCGTAGATTTTTGGTTGGATTATCTTTTCTTGCAAAAACAAGACAGTTAAGAATATGATAATACAGGCATACACTAATTAAGCAGCTGCTTAGGACTACCAGTCAGAAACCTAACATTTGTGCCCAAAAACACCCCCTGTAGTGCAACCTGGCTGGTAATGGGGGACCATAGACCATATCTAAGGCATTGGTCCAGTTGTCCATTATTTAACTTGTACCTCCTGCTGTCTGTAAAGATTAAAGCAATATACCTACTAGCAAGTTCAAAGCATCAAACCATTAATGGGGAATGGAAAGTCTTGACAGCATCATCCACAAGCTTAAAAGCACCGCAGAAAGACACAGGCCAGACTGAACTTGCCTTCATTATAATTATATGATAATTATTTATATTTAAAATGCCATATTAGATTGAAGCAAGGATAGTGGTTGCAACACTACTTTATCTACTATTTAACACCAGTGTTTAGCATATTGCTGCCAGGCAGGATAAAAATAAACCCTTCTGCATTTTGTTATTATGAAAATGCATGTTGTAAAAATGACATACCTGTGTCGTAATTATCAGAATGCAGCAAATTATAACAAGAAATGCATGTCGTTAAAACTTCAAACTTACAAATATATGAGAAATTATGATTAAGTATTTAGCTAACTGAATGATGTATTCATGTTGGAAATCTCTGTAGTTTATGCCTGTGAGGTATTAATAATCCATGTATTAAAAATTACTAGTTTGCCAATGGCGTGCTGAATCAGGACTGAGAGTTCTCTTCAGCCCATGGTTACGGTGATTTATGCACACTGCTAGACTCCTTGTGGATCTATTTTTTTTTTAAAAAGCCTGATCATGTCTTGCATGACAACACAGCCAGCTTATACACACTCAAGATGTTGTAGTTGTGTAGTAAAGATGAAGCTTGTTGTGCTATTTAATATACTTAATTAAAAATAACACAATAGAAACAGTGGTGACTTATTGGTAAAGTTTCTGCACTGGACCACAATGTCCAGCATTCAAATCCCATCTCTGGCAAACAGGCACTGTTTTGCCTCGATACAACTCAAATCCTTGGTTCACGGTCTTTCAAGTTTTTGTTCTGAAGAATGACATCACTTAAACACGGAGCGTTGGAGAAGGGAAACAAAAACAA
>JAVSBV010119753.1:0-19423 GCA_033117975.1 Parotocinclus spilosoma | reverse complement strand
GTGTGTGTGTGTGTGTTTGTGTGTGTGTTTGTGTGTGTGTTTGTGTGTGTGTTTGTGTGTGTGTTTGTGTGTGTGTGCGTGCGTGCGCGTGCGTGTGTGCACGTGTGTTTGTGTGTGTGTGTGTGTGTGTGTGTGTGTGTGTGTGTGTATTTGGACGTTGTCTGCATCAGCTTTACATCCTTTGAGGCCTAAAGCCTAGATTGAGGAAGCCTGAGGCGACAGTGGCAGGGAAAAACTTTAAGTCTTTCCTACTTTTCCGTCCTTCTTGTTATATTATATGTTTAATTAAGACGTTATAATTAATTAATAAATAAATTTATAGTACAGTAATATAAAACTGTAAGAAATGGATGCTAAAGAAATGTTGACAGAAACACTTATTTTAAATTATAATATTTCAAATAGATATATTAATATGTTAATATTGTAGCACTGCTGCCTCACAGTGGCAACGTGATCAAGGTGATAAGAGAATATAAGACTGTAAGAGTATAATA
Organism: Parotocinclus spilosoma; assembly: GCA_033117975.1. NCBI lineage: Eukaryota > Metazoa > Chordata > Actinopteri > Siluriformes > Loricariidae > Parotocinclus > Parotocinclus spilosoma. Next base: position 18,926 of record JAVSBV010119753.1, on the reverse strand, counting down.
TAGAATATAAAAGTAGAAGTCAAAAGTGTAAAGAAATGAAATATAGCTTGAGTGGAGCCGAAGAGGAAAAACATCTTGGTTTAAGAAGGTGCTTACTTGTATCTGAGTTGGTTTCCTTGAATTTCTCAGGTTTAATCAGACATTCCAGAAACATTTTTTCCTGTTCAGGGGTGGTTCATAAAATTAGCTTCATAAATCCTCTTCCGAAGGCCATCCGAATCAGATCAGAGAACTCAGAGAAAAGAGAGAAACACATTTTTGTGTTTTTGTATTCTCTTTAAGCCATTTTCGAATTTTTAACGTAACTCTTGTTGTGGAGCCAAACCGAGAGGGGCCGTCCAATTTTGGCTTGATAAAACGTTTCTTTTTCCTTGACAAGAAGAGTCAATTAGATCGACCTCTGAGTGGAGCGATGTTAGTGCATTGTTTAGTGCATTAGGACTTACCCGGAGCACATGTGTCTTAAAATGGTTCAAAATAAGTTTAAATTCTACATTTATTCATAGGAAATGTACAAATTAAGGGAGCGCTACCCCCTTTGGTCTCCTGTCCCACTCCGAAACCTTTACAGATCTCGGCTGTTGAAATATGCAACGTGTACAAGGCTGGATGCTGCTCACAAAAATGAGGGGATATTTCAAAATGAATATGAACCGATTTAAGAAAGCATTTGATTTGATTTCATTAAACAAGATCATCAGAAAAGCAAATGAAAAGTCAAAAGAAGTCGTTCAGTTATGCAAATGAGATACAAACCTAATTATAGGGATTGAGTAGTAAGTGATATATTTAAGGGGGGGAACAGGAGCATGTTAAACAGGACCAGAGTGCCCCCACATGGACTGTTCAGTAGGGTGTATGGTCACCCAAGAGTGTCAAAACACACTGACAGTGATGGAGCATGAACAGGATCAGATTATCCAGCAGCTCTTAGGATCCACTTTATATTTATTTGAAAGCTCCCCTCGTTTTTGTAAGCAGTGCATGTGGTATCAGCTTCTCTTGATAGCACACTTGGTTTCATGTGGTTATTAGGGCATTTTATCCACAGGAACTGCAATGTTCTATCCTAAGTTCCCATAAGAGTACCACCCATTGTAGCCGTTAGAATTAAAAAACATTCGTTTAAACCGCGCGTTTGTGTGTGTTTTGTTTTCGGCAGCCATCCAGTCAGCATGTGCCTGTGTCCCAGCGGTCCAGCTCGTCCTCCCTCTACATGAACCTGGCGCACATGCAGGCGGTGGGCGTGGCTGGGATGACAGGGGTGGGCGGAGTGGGCGTTCCCGTGGTGGGCTCTTCCTCCTCCGGCTCCGTACAGGACGTGGCCAGTAGTCAGGCGGCCGCCAAACTGGCTCTGCGCAAACAGCTGGAGAAAACGCTGCTGGAGATCCCCCTGCCCAAACCACCTGCCCCCCTCCTCTACTTTCTGCCCTCAGCTGCCAACTCTGAGTTCATCTACCTACTGGGCCTGGAGGAGGTGGTGCAGAGCGTCCTCGACAGCCAGGGTGAGGGATGCTGATGCTCTGTGCTATGTTTAGAAACTGCTCACAAAAATGAGGGGATGTTTCATCATAAAATATCCCCTCATTTTTGGGAGCGGTATAATTGTATGTCATGAATATTTTTTGAAAAAGCAATCAAACGGCCGGTAAAAGTTTGTATGAACTGCAGGTTGGACCCATCACAGACTTTGTATGTGACTCAAAAAAGCACATTATGGTCCTGGAGTGGCCTAGCCAGTCTCCAGACCGTAATCCCATAGAAAACTTATGAAGGGAGCTGAAGGTCCGAGTTGCCAAGTGACAGCCTCAATATCTTAATAATTTAAAGATGATCTGCAAAGAGGACAAAACATTCCTCCTGACATAAGAGCAAACCTCATCATCAACTACAAAAAATGTCTGACTGCTGTGCTTGCCAACAAGGGTTTTACCACCAAGTATTAGGTCTTGTTTGCTAGAGGGATCAAATACTTATTTCACTCAAATAATGTATATATTTTATACAATGTAATTTTCGGCATTTTCTTTTAGCTATTCTACATCTCACTGTTAACATAAATTTACAGACTGTTAGGGCAAAATTACAAAATTAGCAAGGGATCAAATAATTATTTCCTCCATTGTACAGTTTAAGCTCTTTCATTGTGCTCTGCTGTCAAAGTGGTTAAAGGAAACAGCACCACTACAAGCAAAGACTGACTTCATAACAATTCCTCCCCAATTTTAATCATCATCTCGTAAATCCTGAGTGCCCAAGAGCTGTCCAAAAAAAACATGAAAAGAAAAACTGCTGCAGGCCAAACTCTTTTTCAAGTCATTTTCAAGTGTTTTCAAATAAGTAACATTTCCAGTCGCTACAAAATGACAACAAACCCCCATTCCAAAAGGATTTTCTACTTTAAGCTGCACAAAGCTCCTATTTCATCATGGTATAAAACTTTTAAGGGTTGGCTGAAAAAATATAACATGCGCAAAACGAAGTGCTAAGAGTTCACACAGGATGAAATGGACCACACTTAGGAAGAAAGAATCGAGTTGATGCAATAAAATATGAAATAACTGGAACTGGTTAGTCTCAGTAGAGTCACGCAATATGGGAAATCCCAATCTAAAGCTCTAAAAGTCTAACTCAAGAGGTGTCCCAAAACTTCTGGCTCCCTGAAAAGCATTTTTTCCTCTGACTTTTAGCGGATCAGTCAAAAGGTGTGCAGACAGACTAAAATCACACATCTCTCTATTGTACAGCAGTTTTCAATGAAAGTTGAATTTTAAAAAGCCAATGTTATACAAAGGTAAGCTGATGTCGCAATTTTGTGTTAACAGACATAATAATTGCAGTGAATATAGATGTTACAATACGTGCATGAGGGACTGCAAATGTAAAAAAGTACTTTATATAATAATCAAATTCTCCCTTCGTAGATAATTATTACAGTATGGGAACGTCGAGTGGATACCAAGTGATAGAGTTCTTAAATAGCTTCCATTTTAGGAATGTTTTATTAGTTAACGTTGCTTCTTTGAAAGGTGCCATTGGGTGAAAGGTGTACAAATGGTTACATTTTTTACATATTATAAACGTAACCAAAAGTATCTTTCCTCCATCATGACATTTATATTTCTTTTACCATGGAATCATACTTGTAAATATGAACATTGTTTGTTTTTTTTTAGTTGTTGTTCTTTTTAAAATAATTTTAAGGATTTATTTTAACGAAATCAGGCCTGTTTTTGAAAGCAGAACGTTCCAGATTTGTCATGATGTGAATGCAAATCTACTAAATCAATGCCAGATAGAGCAGGACATTCACATTGTGCTTTAGTGGATTGGTAACACTACCCGAAATGCTTGGTAATTACTTTACTCATAATTTACTCATTTCACAACTAATTTATTTGTTGCACATGGCACAAAACCACAAAATTACTATAAGTAATTATAGTAAATAACAGACCAATTTGTTTCTATTTTTGAAATTTGTTTCTATTTTTTTACATTCATTGAAGTGAAGTGATTAAAATGATTTTTTTTTCATTTTATTTCATGAAACAAGATCACGAGAAAAAGCAAATGAAAAGTCAAAGAGATTGATCCAATTATGCAAATGAGATGAAAACTCAGATATGGTGATTGAATAGCAAGTGATATATTAATAGGGTGAACAGAAGCATGTTAAACAGGACCAGAGTGCCCCCACATTGGCTGTTCAGTTCTGTCAAAACATACTGACAGTGATGAGGCATGGACAGGATCAGATTGTCCAGCCGTTCGTGTAGGTTCCTTTTTAGATTCATTTTGAAATATCCCCTGAGCATTGTAATATAAGTTAAATCTTACTAAAAAAAGTTAAAAAATGAATGCACTTTTTTAAAATGACATAGCATAGCAATTTCAAACCCGGCAGAGAAAGACAAGTATTCAGATGCTACTCAGAATACTGGGAGTTCATACTGTAATAACATATGGAGTGTTAAATACTAAATACTAATCAGTTCCTAAATTGGTCAAGATTCTTTTCCCCCCAAAGATTCAACTTCTCACTTAAATTGTTATGCAGATTATATTGATTGTAATTCAAACACCTATTAACTCAAGACATGTCAAATGGAAGCACTTTTACTTGTGGTCTTAGACTTTTGGCTTACACTGCACAAATACTACTTTATAATCCTAACACGGCATCAGGAAAATTGCTTTTGGAATGTAATATGCCCTGTTAAATTGATTTCCACATCATGGCAATATGATTTTATTTCCACATCTTTTAGACGTTAGGCCATATTTGTTCGTTTCAGCAAAAATCTCAAGTCATGCTGACACAAGCCGGTGATTTGTTTGGTATTTTTACGGGTTGCTCCAGGCTTTTCGGTTACTAGAAGTGGCCAAAATTTGATGATAAAAATGGACGTGGAGTAGAATATTCTCCTCTGTGTCCTGGACTATGCAGGTACATTACGGTAAGAACAACGAAGAAATGGTGTGGAAAAATCTGACTGGAATTAGGCAAGGTTTCCAGACATCCAGTCGGAAAGAGAGTGCAATGATGTGTCAATGGCAGCATGCTGTGTCAGGAATCAGCCTGTGGTTACAGACCACACTACATGAAAAGACCAAAGACCAACATCATAAGAACACTCCTCTAAATAATCTCCTACGGGAGCTAAATCCAAACCAGACAGTCTTTAGTTTAAAAGACTCCTCCTGTTAATGGTTATTGCTACTGGTCTGATTTATCCACTGTTACAGGTTGCTATGATTTAGCAAGGTTTCTGATTAATCAAACCTAGTGGATTTGGTCAAACGCAACATCTTTTCCTATGGGAATAGACCACATAATATAAAAGTAAATTGGTTGAGGTTCGGATGAGACAGACGGAAAATTTGCAACAGTCTTTAAACTTTTAAACTTTATACATACATATCACAAAGCCACTCATTTATGAGCTCCTAATGCACGAGCTGATTTGAACTACATTAGTGTAATAAAGAATAAATGCTAAATATTATACATTAATTAACCCATGCACACAATGGGAACCCGTTTTCATTCTTGGGCATAAACTCCGACCACATATTACATTTACATTTATGTCATTTAGCAGACACCCTTATTTAGAGCGACTTACAATTAATACAGTCCTACAATCCTAGCAATTGTGGGTTAAGGGCCTTGCTCAGGGACCCAACTGTGGCAGAGGTGGGATTTGAACCCTGGACCTTCTGATCCATAGTCCAGTACCTTATCCCACTAGGCTACCACAGTCCCACTTTTATCAAACCATGCTGAAAGGCATGGTGGGGGTGGTACAGGTGCCACTGATATTGAGGTGGATTCTGTTGGAATGCTGCCATTTTGGACTGCTGATTTTACGAGCAACATAAATATACACCAAGCACTAAATTTGAAAGATTGGAATCCGACGACAGATCAACAGTTAAACATAATACAATTGATCAGATAAACAATTGTTACTGTACGCTGTCAGCTTCTAGCATAGCACTGTGGTGATCCAAAGCCCAGAAACCCCCAACTGTGTTTTCCGCTGTCTTTTTAATTGGAGACTTCATCAGCTCTAGATTACTGATATGACTGATACAAATACTAAATCCGATCTAGAATGATAGCAAATAAAAACAACATGAAAAGTCAACAACATGGGCTAGCGTTAGCTACAGTATACCTGTAACACCATACATAAACAAACCAACCAGTATTCAGAAACAAGATTCTAAACTAACCATTAGGACCACTAAGACCTATATAAAAGCATCAAAGGCAGACTTTTGAGAGCCCTTGTCAACCTGTGAGGTGCTTAAATTGGTAAAGATATTGACATGGATCGGCATACTGCAAAAGAAACCCACCAAGAAGCCAAAAGTCAGAGAACCCTGTCTGACTCTAAGAAAAATAATTTAATGGATTTTATGTCAATTGCTTGAGAGCCTCCCTACTTGGTGTAATAAATTCCACACATGCAGTTTAAATATAATCTGAGCTAATATGGGTAAAATTAACAGGTAAGTAGTAGCATACTTTAATAAAATAAAGCAACCAGTTAATAAATAAACCAGTTCTCTAAACCTACCCACCACAAACCCGACCACAACATATTTAATTTAAAAAACTTCCCGTGTATCCAAAGGCCACAGAATGACTGCCCCACAGGTGCAATCGCTGGTTCAGCAAAGAGTGTAAAAAGGCCACCATAAGCCAGGAATGAGCAGAGAATATTTTCGAACAACCAAAAATGTAATCTGTACCAAGCCAACAGGATTGTAAATGAAAAATGCCGGAGTAAATACATGTCACATATCAGCCACAACAACAACGTTATATATCATATCATATCATATCATATCATATATCATATCATATTGTGGATGAACAGGCAAGGGATCGACTAACAGATCTGTTTCAAACACCCAATGACAACTACTTGCTGAAAAACTACTTGCCACATCTAAGAATTCTAAGAGAATTATACCAAAAAAGAGAGAAACAACTAGACCTTCACTCTGGATAACCCTACAATCAAATATTCTCAATAAAACAGCTCCACCATGCCCTTGAAACACCTCAGGGTACTTCTGTCAGACCAGATTAATAAATTACCAATTCATCTCCCTCACATGATGTGACTACTACTTAAATGTACTGCTGACAAAAATTAGGGGATACTTCGAAATGAAAATTTTCATAATAAAATATCCCCAAATGTTTGTGAGCAGTGTAGTTTCACAACATAGCCAATCAGGAAACATAGTCACCACCTGAAAAGAAGCAACAATACCCAAGCCAGGCAAGGTCTATTTATCCAAAAAGGTCATACCATAGCTGTCCTCTCTGATCTAGAAAAGCAGGTAGCACATGGATTTATGGCATTACAAGGGATTGTGCCAAGTTGGACTTGTAGGCTGTGCCTCTTTTCTGTTAAACTCCCATACCAAGAGCTTGGCGTATCCCAGTGCAGGACAGTCCAAAACCCTTTTAGTCTCTTGGTCTAGACAAACGAATACGATTAAATAGATACAACACCCAAGTCCTCCACTGTATAAGCACACACATATTTTACCAGAGCGTTTGGATTATACTCACATAGTTCACTTTTTTACCATTCTAATTATTTATGTACAAGACTTCACAGGACTTTGGGCTTTAAACCGGCCAGTACCTTACCTGACTGCCACCACAGTCCCACCACCATTAAGCAGCATACAATAAAACAAACTATGAATGGGCAAACATATTACTGTAGAGTGTAAATGTAGAAACTGTTGGAGATAATGAGATTGGGTGATTCCACCACCGACTAGTATCTCTGAGGGGCTGGCCAGTAGGCTGTAGACCTCCCAAATAAGAAGTGGGTTACCTCACTAAAAGTGAGTACATCATTGTGCATTTACTGTTCCTAATCAGCATCAGAGAGCTCACGATGACCCCATAGCTCTGAAGTACGCATTCCATGATGTCATCACTGCACCCCGCAATGCTCCTGTAAAGTTACGGATCCTGCAGAACCGCTGTCTGTCACCAGGGTTGTACGGAGTCCATCTGGAACGATGGCTCACATACTACCACTCCAGTCAGGTGAGTTTATGTAACTATATCGGTATACTTTCTGACAATAAATAGGAGTAAACCTTTACAGTGTACACGTATTTTGCAAAAAATAACACACTTATTTGATTTAAATTGTGACTCTGACACACAATGTGGATTGTGACATAGATTAAATGATTCAATCAGCCATAATATTAAAACCACCGACAGGTAAAATGAATAGCATTGACAAACTGATGCTCAGGGCAATGTTCTCCTTGAGTCCTGGCATTCATGTGGATGATACTTTGAGACATAGCACCTGCATAAACTTTTGGTTCAGACCAAGTACACCCTCTTGTGGTGTGATATTTCTTAATGGCACCTCTTTAAGGTGTTGACTTATCAATCCAATCAAGTTTCTGTGGCAAGTTCTGTACAAACAGACTCACCTCCCAACTTACAGTACTTAAAGGATTTGTGACAGATACCACAGCACAAATTGAGATCAATTTTCATATATTCTTTGGATGTTTTTAGAAAACATATAATCACTTCTGGGCTCCTAGGTAAAAATGGATAAAGTGCTAAATGACCCCCAGAAAGTAATGCTCTATGTCTAAAAATCAAATGCTATCTGAGAAAAAGCATCAATAACAAATAAAATGGTTTTGTGCCATATTGAACATTTGATTCATAGTTTAACAACTTTGTTGTATGATTAATCCCATTTTGAGCTGTTAGGTAATTATCCAGGGATGTGTCTTTGAAGACCTTTAAGTGACCGCATAAATAAACAGGGGGAAACTATCTAAGTAGCCCACAAAAAGCTTAGTGTTTTGCTATTTTTGTCTTAGCAATTTTTGTTTTTAGTTTTGACTGTATATAACATTGCAGTTGACTCTGATTGACTGATAGATTCTATTTGAAGTACAGAGAAAAATAGCCATCCTTTTTTTAACCATATAATCTCTGCAGATCATGGTTGTGGATGGCCAGCTGCTAAAAACAGAACCAGCGACAGTCATGGACAAAGTTCAGAAGTTTCTGGGACTGGTGCACACTGTTAACTACCACAAGATCCTGGAGTGAGTTTTTGATCAGCGTGATTGTTTAGTTAGTACATTTGAAGTTTCGTTATTCTTTAATTGCCCTATGTATCATGAAATCATCGCTAGTGAATCAGGACTCTAAATCACTGTAATTAACCGAAGGATCTCCAATAACCCTACTCGGTTCTTCAATTACAGCGCTGCATCACTAGATGGCGCCAGGTATTGCTTTATTGCTCTTGACATGTATAACAGCTTAGACGTCCGTGGTTTGCAGAACCACAATTCGAAGACCTTCGTAAATTATAAAATATGTGGGCCAGATACGACTGTCAGTAAATAAGTAAACACTGCATTTTGCTGCACATTTTTAGATATTACGTACAGTCCAAGAGATGAATAATTATTTGTTAAAGAAGCAACACAATTAAATGTTATTGTAGCATGATTCAATTCAATTAAAACATATTTATATAGAACTTTTTACAATGGAGCATTGTCTCAAAGCAGCTTTACAATATTATATTATCTTAAAAGGCCAATCCCAATGTAAACAAGCCTAGGGCAACAGTGGAAAGGAAAAACTCCCTGAATAAAGAATGAAGAAACCTTGGGAGGACCAAGACTCAAAAAGGAACCCATCCTCCATGGGCGGCCTAGATGCCTACTGAATAATTAAGTTGTAGTAATAGTAAAATAAAATAAATGATATGATTTAAATCAGTAATACAATTCAAAATAAAGTCCTCAGCGATAAGTTATTGGAAGCGCATCATCTCCTAATAACTAAATGATGGAGGGAGTTACTGCACTCAGGTGGGAACAGAACATAAAAAATAACAGAAATGTTAGTAACGTGGTTTCCAAAGTAAGACTATGGGAACAATTACAACTTCTTATTCAAATATATTTTGCAGGTTTGACCCTAAGAAAGGCTTTTGGTGTCAGCTTTTGGAAGGAGGGAAGACTACATGTTTGGGAAAAAGTAAAGGAAAAAGATACTCAGATATGAAGTCAGAGGTATAGTATACATCTGTTATCCAGCCTCACTGATTTCATTGTTTCTGTATAATCTTTTAATTCTAAAGGTCCAACTTAGTGTTGCCATTTTTATTTATTGATGTGTTCTAACTTTTTAAAATATTGTTTATATCTATTTTGGTATGACAAGTCGAACGCTCTTAATGCCTGTACTACAGGCTAGGGATGTACTATATGTTTTTGACAACCTTGGAACTCATCAAATTCAGTTCACACTGGAAAGAAATGTTTCAGCTCTTATTGCTTTCTCAGTACATGGCACACTTGTTTAAACATGTACCTGAGTCGAGCCTTGCAATTTGTTTCAACCGAAATTTGGTCAACAAATGCAGTACACAGTGAGTCAGTGATACAGATTTACAAAAGCTTTTGCTCAGCCTAGATGTACAGTTTTGTATTCTTAGTGCAAATAAGTCCCCATGGATCCTAAAAACAGCCAACCAAAAGAGGCGTTTTACTTTAAATTTTTACTTTGATTTATATTACATGAAATTTATTAACACTTTGTTAGAAAATAGAGCTTTGTGTTAGTGATTTTATCCAACTATTGGTTATTGTATAAGTGTTTTAAACAATAAGGTATGATGCACTATTGACTATATTATACTAATTGGTTCATGATGCATTTAAATTATGATGGATTTATCTGAATATATCTCTAGCATAAATCAGGGATCACCTGTACAATACAACTCTATTATTGCATCCAATGCCTTAGTTAGTGTCTAAATAACTAGTGGCTAGTGTAATTTTTTGGAATATCGAATCACTGTCCTACCTGGTATGTGACACAGTGACTGACTACTGCGTGCAGAATGATAGCGCCACAGATCAAGCTAGGGCTCTATCTGAAATTGCATGACTGATGTTAAAAATTAATGAACAAAATACAGACTCCAGCAACCTTGCAGTCTACATTGTTAGATTTAATGGTTGGACGTCAATCTGCAAACTATGTTGAAAGTCGATTGTTGCTAAAGACAGCTAACCATTTGCAAACTAATCACTGAACACAGTATGAAAATTGGGACAAATTGTTGAGTGTCAGCTGTCCATGACAGACTTGAGCCAACCAAGTTACCAGCACAGAAACACATTCAACAACCTTAGTTGAAATCATTATGTAATATCAAAAGAAAATATTAAGAAATCATTTTTTTTACAGTATCACAAACCCCTACTACCAGTACACTGTACGGTGAAATAAGATCAGCTTCTAAATTTGGTGTCAGGCTACTAAAAGTCATTGTTATCTTCATTGACTCCATTATCCTGATGAGTGTTGTGGTTGGCCTGGAATCTATTCCTAGTCCGGCAAAAAAAAAAAAATCAGTCTCATAAAACCCATCAGGAATACGCCATGCACACCAGTCCCAATGTGAATCAATTTCTGAATTTATAGTAATGTTTCACAAATCAGTTGTGTGCTAGAATGTTAATGCCTATTTCTCCTCTCTCCCTCTTTCTCTCTTGCTCTTTCCCTCTCAGTCTCAGGCCTTTTTGAGAGACTACTTTAGGGATCATAACATTGAACTGTCCAAGATGTTGTATCGCATAGGACAGCCTCTACCCACATGGCTGAAAGAAGAGCTCCTTAACACCAGGTAGCATTGAGCCTCAATGGTACAATCCATGAATGGTGACACAGCAACATTGGAATGGGTGAGAAAGTCAAAAGAAGTACATGGGAAGCTTGAAATCCTCTCGCCGTGGTATTATCTTTGAGGCTATAATCCATGTTTATGACTGGGTTTTGATGTGTCTCTGTAATTTCTACTGCTGCTGAATGAAACCCCTATGGGGTACTACTGCACAAGATCATTGACCCATTTAAACAAGATTTGTGTGTTCTGAGTGTATTAGGCTTGCTACACAATGACTTTTCTGTCCACATTTGGATCAGAGGATGATGAAAAAAATCCTTCAGTACATCAGTCATGGTACATGGAACAGTCACCACAAGAAATTAACTCGAATGAGTGCTTTTCTTGAAAAATGCTTTGACTCCAAGTGAATTCAGTGATGTGAAGGAATCTGCAGTTTCTGCAACTGTTTTTTAACAAGAGATGGAACCAGAGAGGATCAACCATATGTCTTTGAAAAGTGCCAGTTTCTGAAAGTGACTTTGACGTTTTTTGTACTGTGTAACTGCTTTGTGCTTTTAGCTGTATGAGCCATTTACAGAGCCCTTATGCTACACTATTTTGTGGTAATTAAAAGCCAAGTCTGTTCATTTTTAGTAAGTGTTAATGAAATAATGAGATCATTTCCCTCAGGTACATGCTTTGCTTTTGTCTTCAGTAGAATAACCAGATACCCATATGCTACCGTAAGTAAAAAAGAAAGGTAAGCTATCTATCGAAAACTGTACTTGTCAGTTCACATCCTAGAATCAACTCAGAGTCAGTTGTCCCAAATGACTGACGCTCAGAATTTGTGGAGTTACCTGATGCCTAATCCAGTTAAGAAGGTGTGTACACACCTTTCTTGAGTTAACACAGATGTGCAGGCATATCACTAAAATATCAGGGCTATAGGCTTGGGCCGATATTGGATATTGCAATAATTCAAATAAGCACCAATTTTATTCAAAGCAATATTTTGTTATTTACATTCCATGACTTTTTGGTCATAGTTCACCTTTACTTGCTTTTTCTAGTGCCTGGTTAGTATATAATAGTATTACTATGATGTAGTAAAACACAATAGAAATGATTGCACTTACTTATACACTATACAAATAGAACATTAACTAATTAACTACACATATACCAACTTTAAACACAAAACACTGATCAGTAAAAAAACATTAACCCCACCTGATGTGTAATGATTTTTAGCTACAATGCAAACAAAACAGCAAAGTATTCGTGTAGACATAAGTATTCAGACCCTTTAGTACGACTCTTGATATTTAGCTCTGGGGGCTCCCATTTATCTTGGTCATATTTCAGATGTTTCTACACATTGATTGATTGAATCTGCATGTGGTAAATTTAGTAGATTGGACATTATTTGGAAAGGTATACACCTGTCAATATAAAGTCTCACAGCTATCAATACATATCAAAGCAAAAAACTAGATAGACTGGATAGAATTGAGTGTAAAGCAGAGACACATCTGGAGAAGACTACAGAAATCTGCTGCACTAAAAGGTACTAAGAACACAGTGCCGTCCACAATTTTTAAAAGGAAGATGTTTGGAACAACCTGGACTCTTCCTAGAAGTGGCGCCACACCAAACCAAATAATTGAGGAAGTAGGGTCTGTGCATCCTTTGTGCAGATGGGAGAAGGTGCTACAGATGAAGTGGTATGAAGGGTGTGAAGACTTTGCAGATGCAAATTAGATGCAATTGCTTTAAAGCCGTGTCCTGACACTCATGCCCATTGTAGACACCTTCCGTGGTGGACAGGGGCTAGAATGTTCAGTTATTAGCAAGCCCCATGATCAGCAGGTAGCTCTGAACTTTGTGTTATGACACATTCTTCTCTTAACCAGTGTTAAATGTTTGTGACTTGAACCAAAGTAGCTCTTATATATATTATAAGATATTATATCTTATATATATATAGAATATAATTTTAATATTGGCCCAAGCCTAAATAGTGCAGTGCATAACTGCTTCAGGATAATGTTTGAGAATCATTATACAGTAAATCTGACCTAACATTAACTGATTCTGTATATTATGGTCATTAAGCAGTGACATGTCTTACAAAGCAACATGATTAAATAAATCCATTAAATCTGTTTGATTGTAACAAATGAAAAATAAACTTCAATTTGCAGATCCAAATATGAGTGTTTCTAGAAAATAGTTTGGATAATGGTGTGAACATTAAAATCTAAGAGCTTGAACGGTTTCATTTGTCAAAACAATAGACTAACATGTTTCCTAAGAAAACTGATCTGCTGTCTTTTATAACCATTTTATAACCAGAATTGAACTTGGGAATATAAATGAATATATATTTCCTTATATGTATTAAATGTAGGTACTTGCTTGTACTTGGAAACAAGGTTTTTCTTCATCAAGTAGCATTTATTTCTATTGGGACACCAGAGCTACTGCTGAAAATTACTCCCTAGTTAATCCCTGCATATCCTGGTCAGTGTTACCGGGGTATCGGAACCTATTTCAGAATTGACAGGGCGCAGATGAGCATGATGGCTGAATGAGGATGGGGTAGGGGTCACTGTTGCAGTATTGGGTGATAATCCTCCCATGAATATTGATTATTATTTCATTTTAAGATGTAGTAGTCATTTGCTGCTATATTACTGATGTTTAGCAGTCTCTTGATAATTATTTAAAAAGCTAATTAATTAATTGGTGATTCACATCTGTTAAGCACTAGTGCACATACATTTGGTGCTAAGACACTTTGGCTGTAACAAGGTGATATAAAGGTTGTGGATAAAAGTGACTGGTGTTTCACAATCTAAAGGGAAAAAAAACACTCTCCAGTTTCCAGTCTGCTTTTTACATTATTTGTTCACATACTTGCCACAAGTAGGATCTCCAAGCATGAGTAATAAAGCAGTAATAAAGTAATAAAGCAGTACCATTGTTATCCTACACAGAACTAACAATGGTCACTTCAAGAGCAAGGTGTTAAATAGCCCGTGAGGCAGCAGTGGATCCCAGGATAAGCCTCTCTCGCTTTGGCTAACGTATTGTCCATGAGTCCACCATTAGGAGAATAATTAACAATTATACTGCTCACAAAAACAAAAACATCCCCTAATTTTTGTGAGCAATGTATATGCATGGCAGTGTTGCAAGGAGAAAGGCACAGCTCTCCAGAAAGAACATTAGTGTCCACCTGTAGATAAAGATCAAGATGTGAACAAGCCAGAAGGAAACATTTTGTGGATAGATGAGACTAAAGTGGAACATTTTTGTTTCAAATGAGAAGCATTTTGCCTGGAGAAAGAAAACCACTGCTTTCCAGCATAAGAACCTTATTCCTTTTGTGAAATATAATCGTTTAACTTGTTTTACTGCAACTGGGCCAGGGTGACATCATCGTTGGAACAATGAATTTTGAATTATGCAAGCAAACTATGAAAGAAAACATCAAGACACCTGCCGGATGGATCATATATTGGATCATTTTACTCAATAAGTAAATGTTCAAGTATAATATTTTTGTCTCATTTGTTTAACTGTGTTGTCTATTTATGCAGACAAACAAAATGTTATTTTAATGTAGAATGTGGAATTTACTCTCTTACCAGTTTTACTTTTCATATTGTACAGTGAAATAAGATCCATCTTTAGGCTAAATGGAAAACAATCATTCATTTTGAGCTTTATGTACCATATTTAGCTTTTTATTATAATGCTAATATTCACATGAATTCCATGCAACAAATATTTTCTACATGTTGGTTGTCATAGTTTAGAGAGGGGGTCAAAGATTAAACATTCATCAGAAAACAAAATATATATATGATCTATTCTGCTGGAAATCAATTGCATTGTGCTTGATCATCTACATATGGATCAATTTATGGCCAGTGGAATAAAGTCATGGGTAATTTGTTTGGCATCTCTCTGTCTCTGGGTGAAAATAGCTTTATAACATGTTTCATATTTCAATTTATTCTTTCACTCTTATTTATTTGATTAGAGTACAGTGTCTACGTTTTACTTTACCAAAATTATTTTGATAATTGAATTACAACATGGTAAAAGGAAAAAGTATATAGTTGCTGTCTGACTCTCAACTTGACAAGATGTAATTTGATTTGCCTTCAGCAAGAAGGATTAAACAATTCAGCCCACGTCAAAACGAAGCCAACAGCTATTAAGTTGTAGTGTGCCATACCATTTTTAAGAAACATTTTGAGGATTTCAAACCTTTGTACAGGGATATCATTGTATTCACTAGTTGCTGACCCCGTTAGAGACAGTCTCATCTCATTTAGCTCCATTTGATCATTAAGACATTCTGTTTGAAGCATATAAACCGGTTACAGTTCTTTTCAGAATGGTGCTGAAAATATGTGGATGTTTAATAAAAGCAGGCTTCCTGGTTGTCTGACGCTACCACATTCATTTCACAAGCTGTAAATTTTCATGGCTGGAAGAGAGAGGTGATTTCATCTTTGTATGTGTAAGAACTAGCAGTATGAGTCTTTCCCTTTCAGATGATACAATCTCAATATAGTTAGTAATCTCAATATAAGATATGCTTCAAAAACAATACAATAAAGCATTTACCAGTTCGGTACACTAATAAATAGTTTTTTTCATTCAACACTGTTAACCATTCAGTAAAGAACGGCAACTATTTATTTACTGACGTTTGTCTACTGCCACATTAATCCACTCCAAAACCTCTCCCCACTGATATATAATGTGGTGTGATTATAAGCTGTAATTCTCTCTCAGTGCATCTTAAACAATCCATTAAATGTATTTGTTTTTTGAATGCATGTTGCTTGCTCAGCATTGTTTATCTAGGTTTCTGTGTAGATACAGTATGGATCCAAGTGTCAAGATCCAACATGGTCTACAACACAATAGGGACACGTCTTTTAATGTAAAGTAACTAAACTCTATCTGGCTAGTGAATTAATATGGATTTTCCCATTCAGTTGTCTATGCATCCTGTTCCCACTTTTTCTGGGGACAGGGGGAGAGATCCCAGACGATCCTGACTAGGGAACAGCAATGTAAGAATGTGAAAAAGACCTTGCACAGCTTGTGAACTTATCTGGTGGCCTCACATTCTTGTCGTCTGTTACTGTCCTCTAGTGGTCTATAAAATCTACTGCACTAACTCCCAACTGTAACCTAACACTCTGGGGTAAGGTTACTTAATACATTTTTATTTTTTTTTATTAAATGTTTAGTGTCTTATTAGTTAACATTATATATTTTGTAGTAAATAACGTTAAAATAACAATAGTGCAAATAAATAACACATTAATAAATAGCAAAAAAAAAACAACCAACAACAACAACACTATCTATCGTATAATCAACCACAGTTTGTAGTAAATTGTGTTTCTTAGTAAATGAGAAAATTACAGCATTGGAATCAATGATATAATTACAGCAATTGCAAAAATAAGCCTACACATTGTTCATTGTTTTACATGTAAATAATGTTTAACATGTAAGGTCAATATAAGGTCTCCTGCCAGCCCAGAAGAGAATTGTGAGTGAACATGCACCCTGTGAAGGTTTGAATCCAGACTTCAGCATGCCCTGTGCTTTTGAATTGTCCCAAATTTCCACTAACCTAATTTTATTTAATCAGGTATTGAAAATGTATGAATGGATATAGAGATGTGCGGATGGATGGATGAATACACAAGCCAGTGGAAAGCCCTAATAATATAATAATTCTATATGTGTGTGTTTTTTTCAGCACTACACAGTTGATGAAACTCAACAATAGTTGTGTGTGTACAGACTAAAGTGTGTTCATTAGTTGTGAAATAAATATTTTTACAATTCATATCAAAGTCATACATTTCTGTAGTAGTAAATTGTAGATGCATATTTGGGCAACAACAACAGGTGAAAGAAAAAAGGGAGCTTAAAGCTGCCAGCTACAACTTAAGACATCTAAGTCTTGGAATCAAAGACATTTCTAAATACAGAATTTTCCCAAATCTTTGCCAGTCCATAAAATTTTTTCGATGATTAGAATCAATGTTCCATCTTCAATCAAGCTCATTGAGGGAAATTGCAGTCACATCCCTTTTAGAGTTTTTTTGACAAGAGCAGCCAGATTGCCATCTAAACTCTCTGGGTCCATTATAGAGCACAAGATGCCATGTTTCCTAACAAAGTTCTCAAGGTGTTCAGTGGGAGAAAAACAGTCAAAATTACATTGCTATACGACTATAGCAAATCGTGAAACCCCATCAAAATGCAGGCCTTTTGTCATATTACACACTGGAAAATAAAGTAATGTAAATGTTTTCTTCGAACCTTAAAGTGAAAATAACATATGTGAATAAATTGTTTGATTAGACTATGTAATTATTTAACACACGGTGGCGCAAGTGGTTAGTGCAGTCACCTCACAGCTCCAGAGATCCCCTGTTCAGTCCTGACCTTGTACTCCACCTGTTTGGAGTTGGCACGGCTTTCACATGTCGGGTTTACATTGGGCCCTGATTTCCTCTGACATTCCAAATATATGCTTGTTAGGTTAAATGGTATTTCTAAAGTGTCCTTAGTGTGAGTGAGTGGTGTGTATTCCAAAGACATGCATTAGGTAAACTGGTTGTTCTAGACTGGTCCAATAATGTAAATAATAAAAGAAAACAAATTTTACAAACATTTTTAAACATACATATCCAATTTTATTAACCAAAATACTTTTGATTAAGAGATCAACCTCTCTAAAATAATCATTAATAAATTGCTTAAGTATTGACATCAGTTGCAGTGGTTTTGATTACATGCTTGAGGATACCAGTACTATTATAAATAGAATGGTAATGAAAAGAATACATGATAGGTGGAAATGCAAGATACAAAATGATATTAGAAGTTTCAAATATTCATCAGACTTTAGGTCAGAGCATTATTAAGGACTGAAAAATATATGGCACACCAACACCCTGCCTACATTGGGCTGTCTCTCCAAACTGGATAACCAAGCCAGGAAGATGCTGATCCGGGAAGATACCAAGAATGCCAACTTTGTATTACTTACACTTACTTTACTTACATAATGACTGAGATTGGTTTGACCGTGCATGTGACAACAACCTTAAGGAAAACAGGTCTGTAAATCAGTGTGGCATTAGGTTTTATATTCAGGTGACAAGAAGATTTGTTTTATTTTTAGCTAAAATCCATGTGCAATGTTTGGTAAGAACCAAACACACCATAATACCAAAAATACACCAAACCTGCTGTGAAGCATGGCGGTTACAACAAGAGATGTTGGGAGTGTTTTCCTTCAGCAGGGACAGGGTGATTGTCCAAAATTTAGAATAAAATCTATGCTGATAAGTACATACAAATTTCACCTGCAGCACTAGCACTATAACTATCATTCATCAAACTTATCAGTGTGCATAAGGCACGCTTCTTTATAACAATCATAAATATAATTAATCATAAATTAAGGTTTCTATTAATATTCCCTGTTGCATATTATATATATAGCACGGTGGGTAGCACCGCTGCCTCACAATAAGAAGGTCCCGGGTTCAATCCCAGGGTGGAGAGACATGGGTCCTTTCTGTGTGGAGTCTGCATGTCCTCCCCGTGTCTGCGTGGGTTTACTCCGGGTACTCCGGTTTCCTC
>JAVSBV010119744.1:0-19426 GCA_033117975.1 Parotocinclus spilosoma | reverse complement strand
GAATTTAGTAAGAACTTGTTTTTTACAGTATTATGCTTTGCATGCTGAGTACCTATACATTGTGTTGTAGATCATTTTGAAAACTTGTTTGCAAATTTATTTTTCAATGAACAAAGTTTGTAAGCAACAGTAGTTCCTGTTTGTACGTTTATACGCTATACGTGTAAATCACACAATAAAGGTTTAATAAACATTTAACATGTTACATAGCACGTCCCGTCTTGTAACATAGAACATGCTTGTTTAATCGGACCAGCCGGATATTAGGATCAAAGCCATCATCTCACGATGTGGTCTCATTAACTGGAATCGACTGTATTGGAAAAATGCCATTTAATGTTGCTCTGTCTTCAGTACTTCTACAAAGGGCAGCCAGACAGCTTGGGCCCCGCAAGCAGCTATATATAAAATTGTTTGGCTAGTTTGGAAAAAAAACTTAAATACAACAGATGTAAACAAACATTTCAGGTTGCAGTTTTCAGCTCAGCATGTTTAAAATGTGGCTTTGGCTTTGTCTGGGTTTTTCTTTGTTGCAGAACTTTGTGACCACGTTACGCAAATATTACAGGCCAGATGACTTCAGGATTTAGATACATGTGCAAGATTCATGCTGGGTCAGTCAGGATTATACACATGACTCCCAGTACCACTGTGATTCATAATATACCGCTCACGAAAAAATAGTAATAATAGTAATGAAATACCCCCTATTTTTGTGAGCAGTGGAGAAGATGTGTCTATTTAAATCTGTAGCCCCTTTTGTACTGGCATCAGAAGGTGCTTCCAGAGAAAAATGTATCCCTATGTAATTAAAAAACCATAAGTGCAATAAGTAAGTAAGTAATGCTGCCTGACATCTACAAGTAGTGGTCTTCTAATATGTGTGAGCTCTTGTGAGGAGCATGTTTGTAGTATTATCTTTTCCTATTTTATGTGGGTAAAGACGAAGCAGAGGGAGTGTTTAAATAATTTAACACTGTGCAGTACTTCAATGCATTTGCCTTTAATACATGTTCTTGCACTCAACTGTCACATACTGACACATACATATGCAGAGATGCTCTTTTTTTAATGGAGTGATTTATATTGCATTGTAGGGTGAGGAGGGACCTCCTAGTCTGGAGTACATCCAGGCCAAGGATCTATTCCCCCAGAAAGAGCTGGTCAAAGAAGACGACAGCTTACAGGTGAGGTTCTTTCATTCTCTTTGTTTTTGTGATCCATCCTCTTTCAGGTTGCCTATGTAGTAACACCAACTTGGCTGTTTAACTAACACTGTTTGGAAGCAAGTGGCATCACCTGCTTTGAATTCCATACTGAAGATAACTGGGGGTGGTTATTTTCATTTTTGGATTTGGTCGATAATCAGTACAGGTGCAAACCCTGGACTTGTATATAATCTGTATGTATATATAAAAGAAAAACCTTAAATCTTAAAAACCTTAAACAGTTATGCAAAATCAATAGCACAGAGCTTATTTTATAAGAAGAAACTGGATATGGAATGTCATTTATTGAATAATGCATTGAAAGTGAAAAACAAAAGGGTCAGTCCCTTGGTGCTGCTCGCCTGCTGCCTGGTTCAGAAGAGAGATACAAGTTCAGTGTTGGCGTTTATCCAGGTAGTGATCTCATGACTTTGTGGGAGCAACTGACCCATCATTTATTGACCTGCTCTAATATAAGTGTAGGGAGCTACTGATTCAGTTATTGCCAGTCTCCATGGCTGCCCAGGGGTAGTGCAGGAAAGCTCACAGATAAACTGCTCACAAAATTTTCAGTTGGAAATATCCTCTAATTTTTGTGAGCAGTGTACAATTGCAGTTTGCAATTTTTATTTATTTATTTATTCATTCATTCATTCATTCATTCATTCATTATCTTCTGCTTAATCCACACGGGGTCGCAGCCCAGCCAGGGCCCACCCGGCAACTCTGGGCGCAAGGGCAGGAACAACCCTAGATGGGGCACCAATCCATTGTAGGACACACACGCACACAGCCACGCACACAGCCACGCACACAGCCACGCACTAAGGGCCACTTTTAGAGACACTAACATGCATGTTTTTGGGTTGTGGGAGAAAAGCAGAGTAAACCCACGCAGACACGGGGAGGACCCAGACCGCTCCACCCTGGGATTGAACCCAGGACCTTGTTGCTGTGAGGCAGCGGTGCTACCCACCGAGCCCCCGAGACTTGACTTGTGGAATTGATATTAAATAATGATGATGAGGACTTTTGGTTTTTCCAGAACATACTGATTTGTGTTACATTAATATTATCATTGATGTGGTAGCCTAATGGTCCAGGGTTGAAATCCCACCTCTGCCAAAGCTGCTGCAGTTGAAGACCCCACTATTGCTTAAACTGTAAGACAGTATCAAGTCGGTCTGTTAAATGCCGTAAATGTAAATATAAATAACGGAATAATTAATACGGTTGCTTCTGAAAGGTCTATTTATGGTTCCTGTAACTTGCACTGCTAACAAAAATTAGGGGATATTTAATTGCGGGAGATTTCATTTTGAAGTATCCCCTCTTTTTTTGTGAGGAATGTAGTTACCATTTTACTTTCATTTTTTGCAAAGCAAAAGCCTGGAACATTTCAACTATACTTATTGTAGTAGAAATTTTGTGACTTCCTTGATGTATTTCCGTAAATGTCTCTGTATAGGGTTTGATTTATTTATACTTGTCTACCAGACATTATTGTTTTAAGGAAGAGTTAGGTGTCCTTCAATGCCCATTACTAATGCACTTTTTTTTGACACTGCTCGGCAAGACGTACATGTTCTTCATTACTCTTGCAATATTTTTGAAGTTTGAAATGTAATGAAATGAAACTGCCATCTGTGCATCTGAGTTTCCCCTGCATGAATATGAACAGCAGTAGCTGTCTGCTTGTCATGCTTTTGTCTCTTAAGTTAGCTAATTAGAACAGCTAGCTGTATGTCTCTCGCTCTGAAATTGATTTCATGCAGGAGTAGGATTGAATAGTGAGGATAAATAGCTTTTATTGATGAAAATTGTTTAACCAACAGTTCATGGTGCCAGTTCAGTGGTGTTATGTCTGTTGCCAATGTTTAACATTCCCAATAGTCTCTTAGTACGGATACAGTTGCTATATAATAAGAACTTTTATACTGCAGGAGAAAAGGCCCAAATCCAGTTTGTAATAGCTTTTTTTAACATGACCTACATACAACCCTAGTTTGAACTGGACATGCTCTTAAACTGATCTAATGATTTTGTTGGTTTACTCTGGTGTCACGACAGATACTTCATACTGCAGGGAGAACTCTTTTGATGCAAGATGGAAGTCAAGGGTGGTGTGACCTAGGTGTATACGATATTGACAAAACATCTCAGTGGGTTTTCGTTGGTCTATGGAGTTTGTCGATAGGATAAGCCTTTACTAGTCCCACAGTGGAGAAATTTACTTTATTACAGCAGCAAAGGGATAACAAGGGACTCGGTATGAAGAGAAGATATAAATGAATAGAGGAAAATATAAACATATGTAATAAAGGCACTCCTATAAAGCATATACAACTTTATTTACTTTATAATTGTACATTGTGATGTCACTAATACTGCACTGAGTCCCGTATGGTGTTACAGCTTTTTCAGATTAAATGGCTGACGTACTGCCTGCGTTCTTTAGGCTCTCAAACTGTTTGGCTTATGCTTTGTTGATTACACCAACTTGTTTTTTGCCCTTCAGTTGCTGGAAAGTCGACTTTTTAAAGGTTACTTAAAATGTTGAATGGAAACATAACCGTCTCCATCTTTTTGCATCTTGCTTCTCTCATGGCCTGCTTGTAGGAGCCCTTGCCTTTCTCTCCATCCCTCATCACGTCTATATCTTTACTTTCAGACTGTTACAGTTCATGCTCTAACCTCATCCCTTTAAAGCATTGCTCCTTTCTAACTCGTTCAGGCATCATCTGGTCTGACTGCGGCACCATGAAAGATGAATGCACTACCCACAGTTTGGAATAACTGTCAGCATCTTTTATGCAACTCCAAATCCAAGACTGAAAATAGGGCAGCAAGCAAAAATGTCCAGCCACCAGCATCCTGTGAGTGCTGATGAAAGATTAGAGGATGACTAGCACAAACTGCGCATCAAAGGATCAACTAATAAACTAAACTAACTAATGAAGAAGTGCAGAGTAAGTGAAGTGTTTATGAACTCCAGCAGCACTACAGTTTGATCCACTTGTACCAACACCTCACCATTGCGTCAGGTTCACTGCAGTGCAGGTCCTGTGGTGGTCCTGATCATAAGCGAATAGAGGAAAGGGGACGAACAAAGTAGAGAAGCAGACAGACCACAGTCTGTAATCGTAGAACTACAAAGTGGATCTACGATATGGAATTGATGGAACGGATCGAATGGCCATTAAACGTAGAAACAGGGAGGTGTTCCTAATAAACTGGCCACTGTATATGTGTGATCTGTCGGTTTCTGTAATACTGCAGTTTTCTTCGGAATGAATACAATTCACCCTGTTTAACTAAAGCTTTTATTCTGGTTCAAACTATTGATCTTCAATAAATCAGATGCATAAACCCACGTGTCACAGAGCAGCACATACGCTGACTTTGCTTTAAATACAAAGAGGGCCTTAAAGCATCTTAAAGGCCACAAATCAGCTTGTAGTTCTTAGGAAACTCACATAAATACTGAGCATCTTGTATGGCGTCTAGGTGAATCCCCAGCCTGCTCATGCAATATCGCGGGGCAACTGTGCAAACGTGTAGAGCTGTGCTTACAAAGCCATTCCATACATGTACGACGGTCAGCATCGATTAGACACAGAGAAACAGAGAGGCCGGTTAACTATGTATAGCTATGACATCATTTGACCTAAACTCAATCAGGACAGAAGCTTTACTGTTGCATCTATCCAGTGTCATGCTTCTGCTTCAAGAATGAAAGCTGCAACTAAATGTACATCAGAGTTTGTATCTGGTGCAGCAACATTCAAATACATTTTGTCGTGTGTGTGGGGTTGTGTGTGTGTGGGGTTGTGTGTGTGTGGGGTTGTGTGTGTGTGTGGTTGTGTGTGTGTGTGGTTGTGTGTGTGTGTGGTTGTGTGTGTGTGTGGTTGTGTGTGTGTGTGTCAGACCTCAGATACAGAGTTGCTGTTGGGTCAGGAGGGTGTTCATGTGCAGCAGGTAGTTGTAGTAAAGAGTGAATCAGAGCCGAGTGCCATCAGCTTCATGGGAGCTCTGCGTATTCCGGTATGTAACCCTACACCTGCTTTGTCTGTCATGCAGTTAATCACGTTTCCATCTACAAGTCCTTCTTTCATATTAGTACATGTGTAAATTCCATCTTCTATCTGCCCATTCTTTCATTCATACAACTATATTACCACTTATCCAGCATTCCTTCCAACAGCCAACCTCTCCAAATATCCATTCATCTGTTCAGCCACCATTAATTCACACTTCACCCATTTATCCATTATACATCTAGTCAAACATGTTCAAGCTTCATCCAATTTCTCATCCATCCAGCTGTCAAACAGTTGGGCCTGTCTGTTTATCCAGTCCATGTTTTATTCACCCAACTTTACTACCATTCATTGATCCCTCCATCCAGTACTCCACCTGCTTCACTCATAGATCCATCATGTACCTATTCAAAAACTTTCTGTCCATCCTCAGTTCAGTGGTCTCTTCAACCCCCCATCCAGCTCATCCAAAAAGGATAAGATCTGTTCCTATATTCACATCACCGATCATTCACAAATTAGTTGATCTGTTTGTGCTTCAATCTGTTGCATACAACTGTTCTCGTCTAACACAGCATTGATCTAAGTATGTCATCTGTTTAATGTAAATTGTTACCAGCTATTATAGGCTCGTTGATTTATAAGTGGAAACACTTATTTATAAAAAGCAAGAATGTATCAGACAGACTGAATCCATTTATCATGAAAAGGTTTACTGAGATTTAGTATTTTCAGAAACTCTTTTGAAAAGGATAAACACATAGGAACTCATGGTTAGCAAAATAAAGGAGTCCACCAAGGTTTGCCAAAATAAAGAACTAATGAAAACAAGCCATCTGACCTATTATTATTGACAGTCGATTCCGCTTAATTGGACCACTAGTTAATGGGACCAGCTGCTTTTTCGGACCAAATCCTAAAGTAACGAAACAAATCAAAACAAAAATTATATATGTGTAATGTTATTCGCTTATTTGGACCGAAATTCCGCTTAAACGGACCAAAGAACGTGTACAGTATGTAATATCTGTGAAGAAACTCTTCGTCTCTGGCATCACTACCTGAAAAATCCAGAGTTTCTCCCCAGCCCTCTACTGCCACCTACAGGTCTTTGTCTAACATTTCCATTAACTACAAAAAAAGAAGCCACAAGTCGCCACTTAGCCACTGCAAAAGCAGATCAGCGATTTATTGGAGGATTTTTTTGGTATCTCCAGGAGAATTTGTGCTTTTATCAAAGGTCAGGAAATCCGAAAAGTGTTGACAAGAGCAAAACCAACCTTGATTTTGTTCAAGTGCAGTCCCTCAAGAGAACGCGTCAGATCACACTGGATAAGTTCTTCAAACATTGACTGGAATTTAGTAAGTTACATAGCACATCTTGTCTTGTTACATGGGGCATGTTTGTTTAATTGAACCAGCCGGTTATTAGGACCAAAACGATCGCGTCCCGATGTGGTCCCATTAACCGGAATCGACTGTAATCGAAATTAATCTAAAGAATTACTCTAATCTCTTCTATATAAAGTGAAATAAAATCATGGTACCTACCTTACCTAGTATTTTCAGGCAGTGCTGAATGCATAGGGTGACTAGTGTGCCCCTCTTCCCTACCTGACTAAATACATACACATCTGGCAGCCTAGGTTTACAGATCACAGAAGGTGCTAAGAAACAATAGACAGATGTCACATCAAAAATAGCTCTACAAACACAACGAGGCCACCTGACCCATAGCTTTGTGACCTGGCATCTTCCAGTGCAGAGTTACATTTAAAACTGAAGCGCCACCTCATTCCATTGATCCATGCCATGTGATTATTGTGGCTATTATCCCGAGCAGTAAACAACAAAAACATAACAAAAGAGAGACAAAAACAGTCATGTAACCTGCACATAACAGTCAGTAGTTGAACATTTGCACAAGAGCTTAATAGTTTTCTGTTCTCTACCCACTGTCCAGTAGCTTAGGGGCTTATTTGCCTGTTTAAATTGTGGCTTTTTCTCTGAAGACTATTTCAAAGAATTCTGTACAAGAGTTTCTGTAATAACCAATAATAATGTTGTAGCTATATTTAAAAAATTGCACATGTATTTGAAGGTGTGTGTATATGTGCATTGATTGATGAACATTGTGTGCAGGGTGTGGTGGAGTTCTCGCTTTGTCTACTGTTTGCTAAGCTGGTCAGTTACACCTTTCTGTTCTGGTTGCCCTTGTACATCACTAAAGCAGGTAAGTGGGAGGAACACACACTGAACTGGAATGTACACCCATTAGAATGATTGTTTACCCAGCCAAACTTGTCTAACTGGTAAATAACTATGTGATTATTCATTCTGATGGTTCTTTTGTGTGCCACAGCTCACCTGGATGCAAAGAAAGCAGGAGATCTCTCCACCCTGTTTGATGTTGGAGGGATTGTTGGTATGGAAAGGTTCTTTTTTTGTATCAGGTCGCATTGTTTCGGGTGTGAGGGGCTCGGGTGGGTTTGGGTATGGCCTTAATGGCATGTTACGTGCATGTGTGTGTGTGTGTGTAGGTGGTATCCTGGCAGGTGTGGTGTCAGATAAGCTGGGAAAGCGAGCATCTACGTGTGCTGTGATGCTACTATTGGCTGCACCTACAGTATGTATCCTTACTGCACCTTGAGATGGGTCATTACCTCAATACTGTGATTGGTTCATATAGTGCTCACAAAATTTAGGCCATAATTTCAAAATGAAATCTCCCATAATTAAATACGTATTTTTGTGAGCAGAGTATAGGCTAGCAAAGATTTCCACATTTTCTAGAGAAATCCATATTTTGACCATCACAAATGTTTCACTAAAAACAGCACTTCTGCTTTTCAGACATTTAATAGACAAAATATATATATTATATAATAGAAATATAATTATCATTATATAATAATATTACATACTGTACACGTTCTTTGGTCCGATTAAGTGGATGGCCCCATTAACTGGTGGTCCAATTAAGCTAAATTTTCGATAAAATGAGAATGATAGATGGAAACACTAGAGTGATGAAGCAATACACAGTCACAGTCTAATACACTAACCCACCTTTTCAGCGACCCAGGGATTCTGCTGGTTGCCTTCCATCCTGGTAAGGCATCACTTGCAGACATGATTTAGAGGGAGGTGATGTGGGTGGGGCGATAATCCCCTGGTGTGGCAAAGGTGACCCCCTACTCAGGCCGGGTGTCCTGTCAAGGTCATGTGTGTTTTCTCTCAGATGTTCTGAAAAGGAAAGAAATATTGTTAGAGTGGCACTGTACAATACAATAATAAGAATACAAATCGTTTTTTTGTTTTTTTTTTTGATTAAAGCTTTCTTAGTTTTATAGAGACGTTACTGATATATTATGATATATTAGACTTAATACATTGAAATGTTTTATTATATAAGGTTAATTATGTTTATTACCCAAAAGAGGATGGGTTTCCCTTCTGAGTCTGGTTCCTCTCAAGGTTTCTTTGTCTTAATCTCAGGGAGATTTTCCTTGGCGCTGTCGCCACTGGCTTGCTCATTAGGGAATTCATTTTGTGACACTTGTTTATATATCAATGTAAAGCTGCTTTGAGACAATGTCTATTGTCAAAAGCGCTATACAAATAAAATTGAATTGAATTGAATTATGTAGTTAATGTTGGAGATACCCTTAACGTTGTGTTTCTCCACTTTTTTCTAGCTTTATGGCTTCTCTATGATAAGTCAGTTTGGTCTGGGACCCACTATCGGTAAGACTGATCTCATTACTGTAGAATGTTTTAATGAACTATATAAAACACTACATAGAAACTGGGTGCTACATTCCAGTGATCCAAGTGGTTAAGCATGTCCCCACATGCAGTGATGTTCATTTTGTATGTATTTAAACTGCATGAAATTGGTCTAATCTGTCTTGGATAAAGCAAAATAAAATCAGGGTATATGTCTAGCTACCTAGTATTTTCAGGCAGTGCTGAATGTATAAGGTGACTAGTGTGCCCCTAGTGTGCCCCTCTTCCCTACCTGACTAAATACATACACATCTGGCAGCCTAGGTTTACAGATCGCAGAAGGTGCGTAAACAGATAGATAAACAAATAAACAATAGGCAGATGTCGCATCAAAAATAGCTCTACAAACACAACGAGGCTACCTGACCCATAGCTTGGTGACCTCGCGTCTTCCAGTGCAGTGCTACGTTTAATTCTTCTGGCAATTATCCTGCGCTGCAAACAATAAGAAAATTACAAAATAGAGGAAAAAACAGTCATGTAACCTGCACATAAAGGTCAGTAGGTGAACATTTGCACAAGAGTTAATAGTTTTTTGTACCCACTGTCCAGTGTCTTTGGGACTTATTTGGCTGTTTATATTATGGCTTTTTCTTTAAATTCCATGTAAAACAATTTGCTTACTTGTTAGAACTCTGTACAAGGGTTTCTTTAATAATCAATATACCCAGCAGGATACATATGGTTACTAAAGGTGTGATTTGGCATTCATAGTTAAGCAGTGTAGTTCCAGTGTAGGTCTTAGTAGTTAAGCATGTACCCACATGCATTGATGTTCATTTTGTATGTAATTAAATTGTGTTGCAGTCAGCGTGCAGACCTTATGTCTAAGACGTCATTGAAAATGAGCTACCCAAAGTTTCTTCTAAACATTTCTGCAGTAATGACCTTTAATGTGTATCATAGGAATGCTGCTGGTATGTGGTGGGTTAGTCAATGGACCTTATGCCCTGATCACAACAGCTGTGTCTGCTGATCTGGTGAGTGTTTTCACTCGTGTGCGAGTGTGCGTGTGTGTGTGTGCGTCTGCGCATGCGTGCGTATGCGTGTGTCTCCCTGTGTGCGTGTGTCTCCCTGTGTGCATGTGTCTCCCTGTGTGCGTGTGTCTGCCTGTGCGTGTGTCTGTCTGTCTGTCTGTTTGTGTCTGCCTGTGCGTCTGGTTGTCTTTGTGCGTCTGGTTGTCTGTTTGTGTCTGTCTGTTTCTGTCTGTCTGTCTGTGTCTGTCTGTTTGTGTCTGTCTTTGTGTTTCTGTCTGTCTGTTTGTGTCTGTCTTTGTGTTTCTGTCTGTCTGTTTGTGTCTGTCTGTGTTTGTCTGTGTGTCTGTTTCTGTGTCTATCTTTGTCTGTTTTTATGTTAAAATCAATGTTGGTAAACTGGTGCCTTTTTGTCACCTTGAGTGTATTGTATTTAATCATTTTACCTCATTTTTAATTATATACTAATATTTGACCTTTATATTTTTAGGGAACCCACAAAAGCCTAAAAGGCAATGCCAGGGCCTTGTCCACAGTGACTGCCATTATTGACGGGACTGGCTCTGTCGGTGAGCAGCTTACTTTACTAGAAGTTTTAGTGTGATGTTCAGATTTTCCGATGTGTCACTGGAGAGGTTTTCACAGAGAAGGGGCTTGTTTGGTTTCTTACGTTCTTAAGATAGACATCAGATCCCTCATGCCCCACACAAGGAAAAATCAGCACTTTTAAAGAGCATTCTGCTTTAATGATAATGTGTGTAAGAGGGTCTACAGTAAACCCAGAGCAGGATGGGTTTAAGATTTAAGCCTGGATCCTTGAAATTATTCTTCTTTATGCGTCTCAGGACATTTTCACAGCCCATTGTTGCCTCTGGTTTACATCATGGTCCATTAAACAAGTTAAGTTATTTTGACTTGCTAAGAATACATACATATAAAAACTTTTTTTAAGAATTTCAGAATTGTGATACAAGTCCGTAATTGTAAGTTCTTTTTATATATCTGTTAATTCTACAGTAGTAGCAGCATTGCACAGCCTGTAGAACTGTTTGGGTTTGGTTTGCTGTAACATAATCCACTCAGCTCAAAAATAGACTATAATCTGTAAATAACAGGCTGTAGACGTATGCTAGGGCGAAGAAAATGATCCAGTGCAGTATTTAGACTAAAAGTAGTATTTTTCTAGCTGGAAACTAACCACAGGCCATTGCTTTAACCCTTTGAGGACCATGGGACAAATTTGTCCCATATATTTAATTGCATTTGAAACAACCTAAGGTCCTGAAATTGAAGTGTTTTTTTCTTAACCCTTTCAGGACCATAGGTTGTTTGAAACAACACATTTGGCATCCATTTAAAAGTATGTGACAAATATATCCCTTGGTCCTCATGGGTTAAGAAGAAGCTTTAATTTCATTCAAATGTTTTAGTACACAACTCGTGTGTACTGTATTTGACACAGAGCATGTTTACATGCACTCAATAATCCAATCATAATCGAATTTCTCTAATTATCTGCCATGTAAATAAATAAATAAATCTAGTAAATAAACAATTAAATAAATAAATTAAGTAAATAATCTGATTTGTTAGAAGGAATTAAGGTTTAGAAAACAGATTAAGAGATCCAGTAAAGAGAGCTGGTTTAAGTTGTCAGTTTCTTAGCATTCAGAAATTAAAATTATCGCCTGCGTCATGTAGACCCGGGGCTTTAAGATTATTTTAAGATTAGATTTAGATTGTATCAAATGCTTGTATGCACACTTACTGTTCTTGTTTCTTTGCTTTCATTGATGCTTGGATTTCTTGGTTCTATGTGCTCACTGGGTTTTTGTTTCAATACATATGTTTAACACATTTTTTGCACTTTTACTTAAAAGTCTGCAATCTCACACAAATTAATTGTAAATGAAGATATCTACAGTAGCCCAAATCCCCACCCTGTCATCTTACCACCACAAAAAGAGACAAACTCTGTGACAAATACAGTTTAGAGAAATCCCTGTGCTATAGCAATGCTATGGTTAACCAGTAACATGAATTGGTCATATGGGACTACAGGTGCTTCCACTAGTACAGACTCTTTAGTAGTAGTCTGCCAAAAACAAAGTCTGCCAACAATAAAGTAGTCTGCCATTCCTTTAGTTATCAACTATAAACGTGTTATTCAGTGAGCTTCATTAGTAATTACTTGCTCCATATATACTATAAATGTTTGTCCTTTTATTGTGACCACAGTTGATTGTGTAAAAATGATGCAAATCTTGTAACCTCTGGATTATCCTGTTGTCGTGCAGGTGCTGCAGTAGGCCCCCTGCTGGCGGGACTGCTCTCTGCACATGGCTGGGATCAGGTCTTCTACATGCTCATGACAGCAGACTTTCTTGCACTACTGGTGAGTGAGGCTTAGTTGAAAAGCAGACAGAAACTCTGACTCATACTCGGGATTGTTTGTGTGTTTATTCTGTGTCTTGTTAACAGTTGCTGCTAAGGCTGGTGATGAAGGAGCTTAAATCAAGCAAGAGCCGCCCGGGAGCGTCTGTAGAGTAAGTTATTAACACTTTTTACACTTAAATCCCAGTACATTTTTGTATAGGCATACCTAGCTGTTACTGCTGTGTCATGTAGACTACAACGTCCAACATCTTGAACCATTCCACCCCGAAAGCCCTGTAACACAGTCTGAGGTATAACAAATCCCACGTGCTGATTTATCCAATGGTTAACTCTGATGTATTGATTGTGTGCTTTATTTTATATTGCAGCATCTAGCACTAGAAGAAACATACACAAAAAGCAAGCAATTAATTCATTATGTTTAAATTGTTACCTGGGGAATTAACAAGGGGTAGTTAACGAGGGGAACACGATACAAGAGAAAGTTAGTTAGAAAAGGAATCAGTGTTTCCAATGCATCTACATTATGTTGGCATCACTGGTTGTTGTTGATGGATATAATGTGTGTGTGTGTGTGTGTGTGTGTATGTGTATGTGTATGTATGTATGTATGTATGTATGTATGTATGTATGTGTATATATATATATATAGAGAGAGAGAGTATATAGAGAGATTTGAGTGTATTTGGGATATGGCATTTAAATAGAAAAAGTTATTTTACAACTGTATTACAGTATTTCTTATGGGAATTTAAATATTATAAGACATATGGCAAGTTAAATCTTCACTCTGTGTCCTGGTCAGGGTTCTGTGTGAGAATATGTGCCCTAATCCATCGTAAACCACATACTCTCATACAGTCACAGACATTCAAACAACAAGCAATTCATTGAACGTGGGAGCAAATTGGGGTAGTGGGGAGGAAACGGTACTAACTGCTGCACCGGTTTGCAATAAACCTTTATGTAAATATCACCAGATCCTACTCTGCAGGTCCAAAAAAAGTATTCTTGTAACTGCAGCAAAATGAACCAAGGCTGCCCTCTAGTGGAATTCCAGCTAATGCCATACTCTATACACTGCCAGTGATTGATCTGCTGTGATTTTTTTTTCAGGCTGAAGGAACACTGAACACTTTACACTGAATTGGAGAGTGGGATATAGAGGTGAAGGAGAGGGACTCTGGGTAGACTTTTCCACCAGCTGGACACTCTGACCACTTGAATCCGGTCCCAGGACCCAACCTGCCCCTTGGCCTAATTTCACTTGCAGTACTTTTGCTGCACTAGCAGTGTACTTGGACAAGAGCCAAACTGGACGTACTTTCTTGATTAAAACTGTGTTCATTGTTTCTGTAGCCTACGTAGCATTTACAATTGTGCTGTTGTTACCAGGTGCAAGCCTTTGTAGACCATTAGTTATGAAGCTATGTCTGATTCTTAAAGGAGGAAGGTGTGGTGTACATGTTTAAAAATGGGTTGTCTGTGGTATTGTTGTAAGTGACCTTGTAAAAAGTTCATAGGAGATTATTTATGTATGTATATATATTCAGAACCCCCTCAGAGTGACAAGCAAGTGTTTGGACTCGGTCAAGAAGTAGCTAGTAAAAGGGAGTGGGTGTCAATTAGTAGATTAAAAGCAGGGAACTACATTCCTGGAAAAGGAATGTATTAATTTATGTGAGTTTTGTCTCTAAGGGACGCACAACTGTTTGCTTTGAAGTCACACCTTTTGCTTGAACTTGGTGTTCTGATTTATTATCTTTGTTAGACTGTGTAAAAACCCCGTTTAATTAGCTTGAAGGAATCATTTCTTCTCTGTGCAGACATGGCTCGCATTAAATGAAAGCCATAGGGTGCTATAAGCTATACATCTGTCATGTATACATTATTGTACAGCGATCCCAACCATCTTCCATTCATTATTAGAAATGTTTGCATTGTTTATAAGCATTTTTAGCTCTTTTTCCTAGCTTCTGCCTAAACTTAGAACCTCCCAGTCATTTAAGGACATGTTTCAACTATTACCAATATACACAAACATGATTTGGCCAAAAAAAGACACGTTTACAGACCGTTTACAAGATTTAGCATATACTTTAATCCAGAGCACCGTGCAGTAGAGAAATACTTCAGAGTGTTGGTCCAGAGCCTTAAACTCTGAGCTACCACTGTCTTTAGTTTGGCAATGGTGCAATCAAGCTAACAAGTCAAGATAATCCATCTCATCCAAAAATCTTTGGACCAAAGGTATGTAGAGATCCATTGTAATTAGTAATCTGATCTAATCTCATAATCTAATGATCTAGATTCATAATGTGAAGCATCAGACATGGTAGCCACCTTCCCTAAAATGTATTTCATCATCTTTCTGCTCTGCCCTCTAAAACAAAGTCCATAAAGTAGCCAACTAATTAGTCCAAATAGTTAGCCAACTTTAATTTGGACATTGTAACAGCTATGGTGAATGTAATATATGGGTATTCTTTGCTTATATAGATTTAATCAAATGACCAGTTTCTTCAGTATTGGTATGAAGATTCTAGTCCTACAGTGACCAGGGTAGAGGCCATTAGTGAAGATGAATGTTTTACAAAATAGTGTATGTAGAAGTAAGATGTGACATTTGATTCGAGTATCTAAGGATGTGGTCATCTAAGGAAAAGGTTTTGGGTAAGACAGTCTTGGCTAAACTAAAGATTTCATATGTGTCTTCAGTCATTGATTTATTTGAGGTTAGGGGATACATGTGTAGGTCTGATTTGTGGATGAACAATTCTTTTAAATGTAAAGGGTTATCATGTTGCTAGTAGGATTTTAGTATAGCTTTAGAGATGGTCCTATACCACTGAAAGACCTTTCTTGCGTAAGTGTTTGAACTCTGTGTGTGTGTGTGC
Source organism: Parotocinclus spilosoma (assembly GCA_033117975.1). Classification (NCBI taxonomy): domain Eukaryota; kingdom Metazoa; phylum Chordata; class Actinopteri; order Siluriformes; family Loricariidae; genus Parotocinclus; species Parotocinclus spilosoma. Next base: position 4,121 of record JAVSBV010119744.1, on the reverse strand, counting down.
CTGTGTGTGCGCACCTTTGTGTGTACAGCACTGTACCAAAGTCTTAAGCCACCATTAGATTTATATTTTAGCCAAGGTATAATGAGCGGCTTGGTGGGTGGCACCGCTTTCTGTGTGGAGTCTGCATGTCCTCCCCGTGTCTGGTTGGGTTTACTCTGGATACACCGGTTTCCTTTCACGGTCCAAAGTCAGGCATGTTAGGTTCATTGGTGGCCCTTAGTGCATGTGTGTGCCCTACGATGAATTGGCACGCCATCTAGGGGTTATTCCTGCCCTTGCGCCCAGAGTTGCCGAGTGGGCACTGGCTGGCCCACAACCCCATGTGGATTAAGGGGAAGATAATGGATGGATAATGACCCTATACGATTATTTCTCAGTCTGTTTATAAAAATAAAGAGGAAATTTGTATTTAGTATTAAAAACTTGAACGAAATCAGAAAAATAGTAAAAGTATTGTGTGACCTCCCCTTACACTTTAGCAATAGCAGCATCTGGCAGCTTCAGGATACCAAATTGACCCCCCCTACTGTCTGAGGAAGCTTTATCTGGAGTGGTCTTTTTTTTTAAGGTAGCAGCGAAGAAACCACTTAATTCGCCGGGCAGGGGGCGCTCACGCAATACTGACTTACCTACAGAAGAACACAGTTTGTGTTCTCAAACTGGTGTATTTTTTACAGATTTCCTGTATGTTCTGCTTGTATCTTAGTAAAGGGGATGGGAAATGATTAAAAATGGTCATTGTAACCTTGTTAAAACAACAAATCTAATGGTGGCCTAAGACTTTTGCACAGTACTGTGTATATCTCTATTAAAGCTGGCAGACAATTCCAACATTTAAATGCAATTAATCACATTTTTTGCTTGTTCCTAATTGACCCTAAAGAAAGTGGAGAGAATAATATTGTAAACTTCAGCAAAATGCATTTATCAAATTTGCAGGAATTTCATAACATTAGTTTCCTCATGTTTTCTGCACCACAAGAGTTCATAACGACGTCTCTGACAGGGATGCCAAGGTGTCGGAATAAACGGAAAGATTGATTTGAAACACGATGTAAATGTTCTTTAAATTGTCTTTATGTGACTATAGGTTAATAGCGCTATATATACTATAGTATGTAGGAAATAAGGATAATGAGGATCGTTTCATATATAGTGCAGAACTGCAGCTTCCTCAAAGGGTAAAGAAATGAAAATGTGATTAACAGCATCTAAAAACAGTTGTCGTTACGCTATTGTTTCATTAATGTGTTATTAATGTTAACTTTACCAGCCTTTATATGAATATATTTCTTTATTTTTCCTGTCTGCCTTTTTCGATGAACCAAAGTACATGTTATTTATCGAATGTGATATTTGCTTATTTAAATGCTGTTTTTAATTTGTGGAATGAGCTCTATTTCACTGTATTATTTTTCTGTTTTGGAAAAACCTAGCAGTGGGTGGAAGAGTTGTGTCTTATGGGGAGTGTTTCACAGTTCATTGACTGTTCTGACTGTTCTGAGTAAATCACTCACACACACGCACTGAGATGGCAGAGTGTGTTCTGTACTGTGGTATCATAGATGATCATATTCCTGTTTAGTCTTTGCGCAGAAGCAGTGCCAATCTTTGCATACACCACTTTATGACTATTTAGACATGTACGTGATGGAGAGAACCTTTGTGAAAAATCTCATGCTGTGAGCGAACACAAAATAGTTCATTAATCCTGAATTTGACCTAAAGACCATGGTAAGGATTTTAGATCAGCTTTGCAACTGATTCATTTTCTTTATTCAGCAGTAACTATAGAACCTGACTCACTGTGGATGAATGAATGTATCTTTAGATTAAAAAAAAAAATCATCTAATGTGTTACTGCCGTTATTAGAAACTCATCGTGCCTTCTCTGCTATTTTATTACTCTATAAACAGATTGTGTTTTGTACTTTTAAGACTCATCTAGAAGCACATTCCAGTAGCCGGGTGACGTCACTGTGTAACATCGCTTTGAGATTATAACTGCAGTGAAGAAATCAGGTTATAATTAAAATCAATTCTTTGTTTCATATATATTCTGTGTTCTGTGCCAGTTCTTTCTTTATGTAATCCACCTTCATTATTTTGCTTCTTTCTAAACAGTGTTGCGTGTCCAGAGTTTAGAAACACTGGGTGCAAGGCTGGAATAAACCTTGGACACCCATTAGAGGGTAATGTTCCTTAAATGTATTTACCTCCTTGAGGCACAGGATTTTTTTTTTATTTGTACTCAACTGTCTGGTAGTACAGTCCAAACCAGTTAGCAGATTTCCCGCTATAATGGACGAAGTTCTTTAAACCACCTCCCCACCGTTCAATGTGTTAATCCACTAAAATGAATGTCAAGCTAAAAATGAAACCTGAGACATCAATTCTGTGGTGAGTGTGTGTTAGTGTAACATAACTGATTGTGTTTCTGACTGGCATTTTGCCTTTACCTGCACTTTCCACTTCCTATCAGTTTCAGCTATAAGTAGGTATAAGCATATACTGGACAGGATGTAGTAAACTGGTGTAGTGTGTATATATAAAAGTATATTTCATCCAGTACGTTTAATCCACATCTGGCATTTTTAAAATGCTTCATACTTTTAGTGACATCAGATTAGGGGGTGGCTCGTTGGGCAGGACACCTCACAGCAGGAATGCTCTGGGTTTGATCCCAGGCTGGGTCCTTTTTTTGTGGAGTCTGCATGTCCTCATGTCTGCATGGGATTACTCTGGTTAAAACAGTCCAAAGACATGCGTGTTAAGTTAATTGATTACGCTAAACTGGCAATGACAATACACTAATATTTATGTATGTGTGTGTGTATATACAGTGCATCCGGAAAGTATTCACAGCGCTGCACTTTTTCCACATTTTGTTACGTTACAGCCTTATTCCAAATTGTATTAAATTAATCTCTTTCCTCAAAATTTCTACACAAAATATCCCATTATGATCATGTGAAAAAAGTTTTCTTGAGAGTTCTGAAAATGTATTAAAAATTAAAAACTAAGAAATCACATTTACGTAAGTATTCCCAGCCTTCGCCATGAAGCTCAAAATTGAGCTCAGGTGCATCCTGTTTCCACATTTCCAAAGTTCGGGAACGTACTGTAGCGTACTTCACTGTAGTGTACTAGCGTACTTCAAGCACACACTTCATGCAAAGTAAATCTATATTTGGGAACACAATTTAAAAATGTAAACGAAACGTCAAAGCACGACATAGTTCATGTTTAAGAAATGAGGAGCAGTGTGTTTAGAGGAAAACATTCCACCATTTCAACCATACCCTTCGAATTCTCTGAGTCACACTTTCGATTTCATCCTGCACCAGCCGTTCTAGCTTCCATCCTCACAAGTTCCTACTTTTCTTTGTTCAGAAACCGTATCTTTAGAAGAAAGTTCTCACGACTTCACACAAAAACGCAAAAACAAAACGCTCATAAGAAGCATAAAGGATGTCTGAGTCTGCTGTTGTTTGTTCTGTTTCTTTGCTTCATTCATGCACGTTTGGTTCACAGGAAAGCCTTTCATGAACTGGGTCGCCTGACTTGTCTGAGTCGTTGGTACAGGGGGTCACAAACTTTTTCTCGCCTTCTTAATTTCATTTCTCTGTCTTTAATCTTTCGCTTTTCATTTCTTTCGTTGCGTTTTCTCTTGTTCTTCGTTCTCTCTGTGCGTCGTCACCAATCTGCTTCTTCCCAGATACACACTACAGACATGCTAGATGTGCACAACCACACACACACACACACACACACAGATCTATGGAAACGTACACGCTTATGTGCACGCACTCGCAGCATGGCTCAGCCGCAGCCTGGAAGTGAAAGAGGAACTTTTTTCATCCTTGTCCTTGGTGAAGTGGTTGTGGTCACTCATGTGAGTCCAGTGTGCGTTTGTGTGTGTGTGTGTGTGTGTGTGTAGGTCATCATTCAAGTTGCCAGTGCTGTGGAATAAATTCTTGTCTGGACCGGCTCTATACGTCACTAATCCAGCTGCAGCAAGATCAGTCTGTCTGAGCAGACGACCACACGTGTGTGTGTGTGTGTGTGTGTGTGTGTGTGTGTGTGTGTGTGTGTGTGTGTGTGTGCGTGCATCGTGACTT
>JAVSBV010119734.1:0-19427 GCA_033117975.1 Parotocinclus spilosoma | reverse complement strand
GACTCCACACAATAAGGACCCAAACCGCTCCCCCCTTGAATTGAACCCGGGACCTTCTTGCATTGAGACAGTTGTGCTACCCACTGAGCCACAGTCCTGCCCTATTTACAATCTTTTTTTTTTATAAACAGGTTTTGGGTACTACTACTTATCTACTTGTTGATGAAGACATGGATTTACAGTGTAATGTGTGTATATAGATGAGTTAATGAATGTGAGGGTGGATTTTTGTACCTGATTTTATATATATATATATATATATATATATATATATATGGTTTATAACAGTATGTGAATTTTAGCCCTTTAAGAAGGTCATAAAAGGTAGGGAGTGAAAGCTTGGCAGAATGTAATGGCTGAGCACAGGCCATACCCATGTACGCAGTCAACGCCCTTTTTACCTGGCTGCTTGACAATACTGACATCTAATGATGATTTGGAGTACTTACTCATATTTATAGATTTAAAATGATACAGGTTTTAAGTTGTTTAAGCTGTTTTACAACACAGAGTACAGATTGATTAATCAGTTTAATATACAGTGCGTTTGACTGGTTTATTGCACTTGTTTCTGTGTGTAATTCAACTCCAACTAGTTTGTTTGGTGGTGTTGTGTTTTGACATACAATTAGAGTACGTGATTTGAGAAGCAACCACTGAGCAAGTAAGCAACTTAGTATTTAATACCTAGGAGCACATTTGTGTTAATAAATATGGAATTCAATTGAGTGTACATTAACCAATAATTAAAAACATATTTATTTATGCTTTTAGTTGGTTGGTTTTGTTTTTCTTGAAGCCTTAAACTTTTCTTAAAACATTGTTTGTTATTCAATAGGTGCAAAGGTCTGAGACCCCAAGTGAAAATGCTTCTATTTTGCATTTGCCTAAACTTAATAAAATGTTTTTGTTATAAATCATACAATCAGTAGTGGTGGACAGTAACAAAGTAATGTAGTTTGTTAACACTTAAGTAGTTTTTGTGGGTATCTTTCCTTGAGTATTTCCTTTTTGTGTGAATTTTAAATTCAACATTTCAAATATCTGACCTTTTACTTCACTACATTTATGTGAAAGTCATTCTTTTTGGCTTATGTGTGTATTGAATAGAAGGAAATTTGGGGAAATGTTACATCTGCTCTATTATGGGATGGAAGAATAGGTATTTTGCATTGGTGATATGCCAATCTTTACTTGCATGCTGCCACATGCTGTCCATGGAATGAAGGGGGCAGGTATCAAATGGACAGGTCTCTCTCTGACCAACACCACTTAAACACACAGACAATGTGTCTCTATACAGCCACCCAAGAAGCCAGGTTTGCTGATGACTGTGTACATATAGAGAAAACAAAAAAGTGTGATCTACAGCTCATGCTGAACAATTGATCTTATGCTGCTGAGATCTTTCACTTGACTGCCACCTGGACCAATACTGAAGCTCTTTACTAATCTGTGCTAGACACCAAATCCATTCAGGACCAAACATTACTGTTGATGTCCCTGCTGAGAAACGTAAACATCTTAAAATACCTGAGAAGATGAGATATCAAGTGACAGATCTATTGACAAAGCAACAGGCTTTGGGAAGACTGCATACCAAAGTGCTCAACCAACATGTCTGCATCTACACAAAGATGAAAAGTCTACAACGCTGTGGTTATCTTTTCTCTCATATACTGTATTAATGTGGGATTGTGTTCACTGATGACATCTACTGACAGCACATGAACAACTGGAGAGATCGTGGCATTTGCTTGCAGTGTTGTGCCTCTGATCTGCAGGTCTTGGAATATGCACCTACCTGCACTGAATCCCCGATCATCATATAGTAATTGCAATGGATGCAACACCTGTCTTCAGAATGAAAGAGCATTACGTGCGTAAGATATTGCTTCATGGCATACTGGTGACTGGAAAGAAAACCCTATTTTACTATGACATTTAGCCAATAGAATTAGAAGCAGTATCTGCTGAGAGAACACATTGGTGAGCCCTGTGGTGTGACACTTACACCTGTTATGAAGATAGGCGCAGCCAAAAACTGATGGAAAACCTTGAGCAGCATACATGCTGTTGAAGTTAAGATTGTTCATTCATGTTTCTGTATAATGCTCCTTAATTTAAAACAAATCTTGAATTATCCTAAAAAATTATCTTAAAAAATCTTAATTGAACTACAAGCAAGTAAAATTGATTATCGTAATTAACGTAATAAAACTGACGTGATTCACACAATTAAAAATATTTTAATTGTTTAGTAGCTTCATGCTGTGTTAAGGTGACACAACAACAATTGATCCATGTTAGAGTCTTATCTGTGCCTTCTTGCCAGGTTGTGGGGATGCTGGCGATTGGATCATTAGCCAGCACTGCCACAGCAACCCCTGCCATGCCCTGCGATATACTGGTGCCCTGTCCAGGGTGTAGTTACATTTGCACCATGTAAGACCAGCATCAGCATAAAAGCTGGTGAAAACGTTATGAAAGGACAGAGCATCAGTCCCTGCTGTAGATGTTGCCTAGTGCTGAGGAGTGTATTTACCCCACTGCCACCTCGGGCATTGTTAGGGGTTAGCCTATACACCCAAATGTTTCTATAGCAACCCGAAGTATTTCTTTATTATAGTAGTGTGCAATAGCACTACTGTCTACTGACTACTGTCTGGCATCCACCCCCCACCCCCAAACACACAGACTACTTTTGTTCCAAAAAAGGGATTAAAAGGAGAATGAGGATAGAGTACAACTCTTTGCATATTTAGTAGTTTTCCCACATTACACATCTGGTCCAACCAGTCAACTAATTAAACAGCTTTTGCTGAGTTGACGTGGATGCCTTAGAGGTGGAAAACATTTAACTGCTCTGTGCATTTTGCATTTACATGCTCTAACAACATCAGATCAACTATTATCTCATCAATAAGCACCATTCCTGCATTGAGATAAGGTTGTTAGAGCAGGAGAGCACAAAATGTGCAAAGTCAGTGGATTAATAGCCCTACTTTTAGAAACCAGACCAAGAAGAAGAAAGAAGTTTCTGTAGGCGTGTCATGGAAAGAAATAGGCATGGACAGAGCAACAGATGATTGCACCCATATGGCAGCCTTAGCACAGTGCTCTCTCCTTTTTTCATTCAAGCTCCATAGTAGATTTAAGAGGGACACATTTACGGCCCTCTCCTACTCCTGCACATCATCAACTACCCACTTCACACCCCCAGTCACCACACCCTCCACATCAGATACACAGTCTACGCTGAAGATATGCAAGAAGGAAGTGAGCAGGCTCTTCAAAACCCACCCCAAGACACCCTCCTTCACAGTACTACATGATTACAGACCTGTTGCTCTAATGTCTGTGGACATGAAGTCATTTGAACGTCTGGAGACCCCTGATCAAAGGACTCCAGATGGACCCCCAGCAATTTGCTTATAGGACAAATAAGGTCAGTGGATAATGCAGTTGGCATGCACTACATCCTAGAACATCTTGAGAACCCAGAGACCTATCCAATGACCCAGTTTGTTGACTCCACCTCAAAGACTTTCTGGAACTTAACACAGAACATATCTAAGGTGTTCAACGCTTCACCATTCTGGTTTCACAGAGCAGTATTCCACTTCAGAGCCTATCGCGTGAGCAGGTTGATCATGTGCAATATCATTGGAAAATCTTTGTTGACCTTCTGATCAGCAAAGTGTAAAGTAAACAGGAAAAAAAACTTGCCTGCTTCCATTTTTTTGTTCCAGGCATAAGATGGAAGAACGAGGTCGTGGGAGATGCGCAGGTGCTGGTGGCGGTATTATAGGCTTTAGTTGTGGCAACTGCTCAATTAACTGAGTGATTGCTTAATGGTATTCACCCACCAGTAAACCATGGTGGGAAAGTGCATCAGCAACGAAGGCGTGTATGCTGCCTCCACTTAAGCTGAAGTATTCTGTTACATGTGGAGGTGTAAGTACGTACACAAAAGCAGGTGTAGGAAGCAATCCCAGGTATTTATTAAATCCAGGTAGCACGAACAAACTTGGCTAACAAATGTGAAATCCAAAACAGGCAATCTTGTAATCCAAAAACAGGCAGGGTTCAGGCGTAACAGATATTTTGTAAATCCAGGTACATAGAGCAATAATGGCAGGCTATCACATAATCGAAAAACAGGCATCGTTTTTACATTTATGTCATTTAGCAGACGTTCTTGTCCAGAGAGTCTTGCAATGAATACAGTCTTACAATCTAAGCAAATGTGGGTTAAGGGCCTTGCTCAGGGACCCAAGTGTGGCGAAGGTGGGATTTGAACCCTGGGCTGAATCCGAGTCCAGGAAAACAGGGTATAGCAAATATAAACCAGAATCTAAGTCAAACAAGTAAGTATGGTTTGCAAAGAGAGACAAAATACATTGCCTCGAGCCATCAAATGTTCAGGGTTTATAGTCAAACAAGGGCATGGCTTCTCAGACTAGGCTATATTCAGGTGAAACTGATCTTAAATCTATTCTCTGTAGATAGCGTTCACGTGTACTTGGGTACTTCTGTGTATGTTTGCGTGAGTGTGCTCTTAGCCAGGGCGCTGTTTACTCAGCAGTGTGTTTTATAACTAGTTTACCTATTTATTATTGAAATATTTTGAATGCTTTGGTACTTAATGCTTGTTTCTCTAAGTATATTATTCAAGCTCAAAATAATAAGAATTGCTGCTTATTTTTTGGCTTAGTTCCTCTATCATATCATCATCAACACAAAAGCATTAAAGATGGAATATTTCACCACTTTACTTTGAGGTCCACAAACATCATGAACTCAAGAAGAAATTATGTTTAAGTAATGCCAAATATTTAACCACTTTACTTTGAAGGCCATGAAATCACAAAGTCATGAAATAATGTTTAACATTCCTGTTAAACATTCTTCTATGAGGCATTGGCTGATCATTCAGGCTTTATTTTAGTATAAGGATGATTAACATGAAGACCTGTATAAACATGATATTTGTACCTTACTTACTACATGAATTGATTTATTGCTTTTGCATTGACACATGCTTTATACACGCTCACATTGTGCATATTCATGATGGCATTACATTAATTATTTAATGATTACTTACTCATTAAATACTGCATTAATTTATTTTATGCTATTTAATGTACCCTTAATGTGAAGTTTTACTATACAATAGGCACTGTAAAGCAGAATCAACCAGGGCAAAAAAAGAAAAGAAAAGAAAGAAAAAAGACAAAAGTGAAATTCTAATACTTGTGACACACAGCATGAAACAAATTAATCAATTATGTATGGGTGACAAAAAATGACAAACATATTATAAACTAAATATAAAAATAAAAACATTGCAAGTCATGTTACCCACATTTATGCCTATAAGAATCATGGGGGCATGCACAGACCCTTGCAATTTGAATATTGAATTGAATATTGACTTATGAATATTGTTCTCATATTACGTAATGGATTCACAATATACATAATGGTGTTTAACTGCACACAGCCAGTTACTGTGTGCTAAACATGCACATTGTTCCAATCTTCAAGGTCACCACTGCTTCACTGACCAAACACTCAAGGACTGTTTTCCTTAGCAACACTCATTTTGATCTGTTTTTCATCTGACTCACTGAACCAATGCTCATTGTTCTTAGTGTAAAAGTTAAACACTAAAAAGGGCAAGGGTTGGTATCTGATGTGGATTTCTCAACATAAATGCACACAGATGAACAAATAATACTTTTCAAATAACAAAGCAAACAGGATGAATAGTGATATACTGTGCTAATCTAAGGGTCTAAATGTATATACAAACGTAAAGATATGTTTACATGCATTGTATGACTCTGTTAATAATAAAACTGATACGCCAATACCAATATAATGGAATTTCTAGCTGATTGACTGATGTGAATAATAACTGAAATAATCTTTATGAGAATAATATCTACATGGTCCTAATTCACATTCATTAATTAGTGTTACAAATTAATTTGTGAATGTGTTATGTGCAAATGCAATTGCGTTTTTGTTTAAAACACCATGTTACAGTGTGCTAAAATGAATATGAAACATTTATGTTATTTGTTTTTAGTAACTAAATCTAAATTTAGTTACTGAAAACATTTTAAAGAATTGTATATTTTCAATTCTGTTTGTTTGTGGTGTTGCATGCTGTGTGAAACTGTTTGTATAATCAGTCAACAGGGAACAGTGCAGCTTCCCCCACCCTGAGCTAACATTAGCCTGTATACAGTATGTCACATTGGAACTGTAACATTTGGTCCTGGAGAAAGTGTAGTTGCAGAAATCTTCTAACATCAATCACTGTATAATATTTTTTGGACTTACAAGACTGCATATTATAGATCTCTACCTGTAGGAGTTTGTCATTCCAGATTGCCAGATGACAGAAGATTAGCCCTTTTACGGAAAAAAAACTAAATGTACTTGGCTGCAAGATTTTTGACACCAGATTTGTTAGTTTGAGCTTTATATTAACCTTATGAATTTATGATAGGTATACGTATAATAAAATGATTAAGTATGATAAGATAAGGGTTCCAAGGTGTGTTTAATTTAATGTGGTTTAGTTTTTGCTATTTATTGACCAATGCTTTGCTGTTAAAACAATTAAAAGCTTAATATTTGTAATTATGTTTGCCCCAATTGTTTTTCCTAGGAGTGTACTTGACAAAGGTTACCACAAGGTAAGGTTTATACTTCTCACAAAAATCAGATGATATTTCAAAATGAAAGCTAAGCTACCTTAAGCTCAGTAGAACTCTTACCCAATCATCAGACTGGATTTTTCTTGTGATTACTTCTTTCATATAACCGTGTTATACAGTTTTGGGACATCCCTAAGGCTTCTTGTGCAAGAGAAGTCTGCTGTAAAGGTTCATGCAAATGCTCCCATAATCCAAGACATTAGGCTGGTTACAATCTCTTAGAAAGACCATCAGAATGAATGTCCAAAAAGCTAAAGCAAAAAGCTTCATCAAAGTCTTTTATTTTCTAGGCAATACTTAGCATTTACAGAATAATAGAATGATGAAAACCATTTAAGGCTCAGTACTCAGTGTGATTTGGAGCAGACACCAGGGGAGCCATATTCAGAGATTTCATTACATAATGTTGTTAAGCACTAGGAATTACAAATAGATAGTTACTGTCTAACTACAAGTCACTCCAGTATGACCATTTTTGCATTAAAACCCCCAGTCCAAAAATAACACAACAATCTTCTTCTTCTTTTCAATGTACTTTGTACAGGTTCACACACTGAAAAAAATGTGTTCCTTAATTAGGAGTTTATTGTGATTCATGAAGCTGACTGTGACTGATCACTACTTTAATAACACTGTTGTCCATGGCATTCTTGTCATGGGCAGTCTGTACAGGATAAAAAAATAGTGGAGAGGTTTCAGACTCTAACACGTTATCTTCAGCAGGATATGAGTTGGATACAATAATCCAATCTGAATCATTCAACATAAAGGCAAACCCTGCCATGGGTCGCAGCACATGAAGGGAATACAGTGTGATTACCCTGCTTCAGAATGGGAAGAATCAGCAGGTTTTTCCATTACCACTAAGACCTTATCTCCAGCTAGGTCTCCACCCATAATGTAATCAGTGAAATCCAAAGACTGACAAAGCCCAATTCCTAAATATTCTAGTAACTAGACTTGATGAAACATACACACAGTGAGCAGTGCCTTATTATAGTGCATAGCAATGCCTTTACAAGTGGCATGCGTACAATGAAAAATATCTCTGAAAAGGCAAGATTTAAATGTCAGTAAATTACTGAAATAGAACTGAAATCTAATTTTCATCTGCCAGAGAAACAATGCCATTTATTACAATGCCATTTGTTAACTATTGTAATGTCAGGGAAACCATTCTCAGCCCCATCCCTAAGACTAATAGAACACTACTGAGACTTCTGACTAGAACTAAACTAGCCTTTCTTTTGCTTTTTTTTTTAGAAAAGAATATAAGAAACATGAAATTACATAGCCATGCTTATGACAGTTACACTCTGACAATCAGTCAGTACAGGGGCTTCTGACTTGCTCACGAATCTCTGGAAAACTCTACACATGTCTGTGAGGAAACTATCTGAACTGTCTGAAATTTTGCCTGTAGACTTCAGGAACCAACTCATAAACACAAAGTACGCTCTAATTTTTCTACTTGACACTGCAATCTATCCAAAGATAAGAAAAACACACACTTCCTGGGCTTTACATACTAGTTTACACAGGAGCAGGATAGATCAGATTCTAAAACAATTAAAAACAACAGCACTATTCTGAAATGCACCAAAACAAAGCAGAATTAGGCATTGGGACATGTATTGGTGGAGGGATTGGTTGCCAAAGTATCTGACTAAGAAGTGATCCATGAAGTAATCTTCATTGCTTCTATAACATGCAATGTGTACTTTGGTTATGGACAGCAACCCTGCTCCTTAGGACAATGAATACCAAGGAATTGGTACACCATAACAAAAAGTTGTTTCCAATACTGTATAACCTTGTTATGATGCCTTTCATCTATCTCTCAACTTGGATAAGCAACAAATAGGCAAGTTGAAACTTGCCATACTTCCCAGTCCATGTACGAATAACAAAGCCATTGTAAATAGACCTCCCACTAGTCACTTACGCATGATAGGCTACAGCCTAGTGGGTTCATAAGAACAGCATGAAACTTATGTAGTGTGAATAAAAGAAGTCAACAGACTAGCATAGTGCTGTAGGGATGACACACTTATTTATTTACAAGGAGCTTAGGCAACAGACACATAAAGCTAATCTTAAAAAATCTTAAAGGCCAGTCCCAAATTAAGCAAACCTAGGGTGAGAGTGGCAATGAAATACACTCTAAAAGTTTTAAGGAACAAACCTTGAAAGGACCAAGAGTCAAAAATGGACCCATCTTTCTCGGGTGGCTTAGAAATCACAACAAAGTAGAAAAAGGTGTAGGTTTTCTACACCAATGTAGAAAAAACAGCAGGTCATCAGCAGGTAACAAAATGCTACCAAACATCAAATCTCTAGATTTGTACTAGTTTATACAGCTAGCACTGCTCCAGCAAAAGACTAATACTTTATTTTTTTGGTTGTCTGGAGTTAGGACTAGAATGGTTGTAATGAAAACAGTGTTTTCCCTCTGCTTCTTGTTTATGTTTGGGTTTTCTCCAGACACTTAATTTTCCTACCACCACCTGAAAATATGTGGGTACATACACTGGCTTATCTATAATTAAACATAGGTTTTAATTCAAGATTGGGTGTTTGGGATATGCTTACAGTCCTGCTGTATGAATCTGATACTTTACTTAAAATAATAAATACTTGAAAAATATTTTAACAAAATAATAAATCTTTTAGTCCCATAATTAAAAATTCCCTAACTGTTTGAGCAGTGTAAGTATAATAATAAGAAGAACAAAAAGAAGCAAAGCATCCTGTTTCCTATTCACTATCCTGGTCAGGGTCATAGGGGAGGGTCTGGAGTCTAACCAGAATTTACTGAGCAAAGACAGATGTACATCCTGAACATAGCAGGAGCCCATAAAATCACCACCTGACTTTCCCAATGCACAATGCACAAGGCATTTGAACCCATGCTCTTTCAGTTTTGTAGTACAGTACTTTTTATTTGTAAATTGTATATGCAGAATGATTTTTTTCAAAAGTAACATAACATAACTAGTCTATTGGAACGTCAGCATTGTCAATGTGTTTGTACCGCTTGGCTAATAAAGTCTCAGTTTTTGCTATGCAGTATTTTTACAACTGTTTTCCCCCCTTTAATCATTAATACCAGCAGAATTGGTTGAGAAGTAATCTTCACTTGGCTCAGTTTGTCATGTGTTGTTGGGCTATTCTAACACCCGTATTCTCTTTTTCTGCAGCACTGCCTCTGCAGCATGTGGTTCTGCATTGCCTTTTTTAAAAATGCGTGAACATCCTTGAAAAATATGTCATATTAAAGAAATAATGTGCTCAGTTAATTATGCAGCAATTTAAACATTTGTTTCTTTCAATTCTAGATAAAGTTTTTGTTACTAAAGTCAAATGCCTTGGGGAAAACAGGTTTGCATTATGGTATGATGACTAGTGTTGGGGGTAACGCAGTACAAAGTAACGCTTTACAGTAATTCAATTACTTTTTTCTGTAACGCAGTAATATAAAGCATTACCATTAAATATTTTTGTAATCACATTACAATTACTAACTTACTAAAAAAGGCGCATACAGTTAGGCAATTACTGTCCTCAACGAGCCCCTCCCCCGCCCCAAAGCACTCATTACTCTCAGAGTACAGTATATGTAGTTTTTATAGTAGTTTTTATTTAATTTTTGTCTCTCCCACTTAATGTCATTTTGCGTCTTCTAGAAACTTTTAGGTAAGCCTATAGTGACTTTTCTAACTAAGGAGTTGGCAACAGTGACACAGCTACGATGGATGAGGCTGGCTGTTTCCACAAGTGAAGATATATATATATTATCACTATTTTGCATATGCTGAACGCAGAGAGAAAAACATTACTGTGAAGTGTAAGTTATGTCCAAGCCAAAAGAAAAAAAAATATTAGACTATAGTTTTCTGTTGTTTAAAAGTGTGTACTTGTACAGAGAGCTTTAAGAATAGTTAAAATCATTTTATAAATGTTTAATACTGCACCTGCTGCTAAATTTAATTCCTTAATTAACCAAAATAAAACATAAATCCTATCCTTTTTGTACTTTCCAGATTTGTATGAGGGTTTAATTCGAGTATAGTTTAATTCACATAGATTTTAGAATGTACCTTAAAAGTAATGTAATGAGGAATGAGATAACATTTTCCAGAAAGTAATGAGTAAAGTAATCCCATTACAATGTTTTTAAGTAATGAGTAATCAGTAATATATTACTGTTTTTGAGTAACTTCCCCAACACCGATGATGACCACACCCAAGGCTTAAGCCACATGGATTTTAGAACATAAGTGAGGACATTGAGTGAAGTGAATTGAAGGGTACTTCAGATCACTTTAAAGAAATATCTGTGAAGAGTATAAACAGACCATTATTAAAGTTAAATCTGTACATTTTTCACCATATTAATAAAAAAACATGAATAAGTTTTCCCTTGGAATTTTTATCTTAGACTTGCTCAGCAGGTCTATATAAATAGCAGTATATGAATATTACTACTTCTACTACTACAAGAACTACTACAATAAACATTTCAACATGAGACATTTTTTTCACATTAATGATTAATTTGTATACTAAGTTTTTTCCAGAATCCAAAAACAACTCCTAAATTGCAACTTGTTCCTCTTTGAATTTGCATTACAATGGGTTTGGCTGTGCTGCAACTAACTGGGCGGACCTACAGGAAAGGACTGGAAAACCACAAAGCAATAAAAAAAAAAAGAGTTTTCCCTGAAAACAGCTGCCAAGGACACAGAAGTATAGTCTAGTCTAGTGCAAATCTGCACAGAGCTAGTTCCATATCAAATCGGGAAAATTTTTTGCTTGTGTGTATGTGTTTGTGGAGGAGTTGTTAAGGAATTTGGTGGCTCACATAACCTCACTCATGACTCAGAGTCATGCCATTTCCCCCTCTCTCTGCCTCATTCATTCCCTCTTCCCTCTCTCTGTTCTCTCTTTGTGGCTTTTTGTGCCTACCTCTATATGTTGTGAATTATTCCTTTGTTAGTGGGTTACTTTGGTATGGATTTATAAATCAGGATGACTCTTCATTGCTTACCACCACCCTGTGTTGGAAAATGTGGTTTCTATACTCATAAATTCATCTGTATTTGTTAAGATGTATTGAAACGAACATGTGTTTTCAATACAGTGCACCACAAAATGTACAATATGTCTGTGTTATAATTGAGTGGGGCAAAAACAATTTCCTGTACTACAGGAAAGATTTCCTTGATATGGTTGATATGTAGCTAATAAATAAGCAATTTGGAATACTGCCATTTCTGTCTGCATCACCTTTTTGCATGTTTTTAGAACTACATATTTGATCATTTGAATTTGCAAGGCTCAAATTTAAAGAAATTTAAATTAAAAAATTAAAAAACGTAAAGATTTGACAAGTCCATTTTTAGTAGGGCGGCTTCTAAATCAGTATCTATTTTCAAAGCTTTCTGTGGTTATATAAAATGAATGGCTTGGTTTTCAATGGTTGCTTTATGGTTCCATGAAAAAAAAATATCAATGTGTTGTCTGTTTAAGGATAAAAGGTTCCAAAATAAAAGTTAAGTTCTAAACCTAAAATATGTAAGACCACTTGTGAATTGCAATGCTCCAAAGTGGATTTGTAGATGACAGGGAAAGAAACATCTGCTTTCAGACAAACACTGTATGCTCCTCACATTTCTTTTAGTCTCCAGGTGCTTTAGACATTACATTATTCTGTTGTATTGCTCAAAAAGGTGTTTGAATGGTTGTTCTAGCAGTACAAAGCATAGCTTCAAGCTTAGTGATACTGCATTGTGTTCAGCGATTTACCGTGAAACATGAACAGATGAATCACATTCTGATATTGTTAGAAATAATCCTATAGTTAAAGTGCTGGGAGAGTAGAGTTTTCTCTGTACTCATCTAATTAGATAAATGCATCTGAATGTGTAATTCCGAGATTTCATGTATTCAAGTTTAGAAACTATACTACATAGAATCTTGATAGTTTGAAGACTTTTAAGCTAAACAGTCAGAGTAAAGGGCTCAAAACTGCAGGCACAACCCTTGTGTAAATAAGCCTGTGTAAACATTAAATATCTCTACGTTGTAAGCTGTGTCACTACTGATCAAATTAGATTAGTACTGACCAACAGCATTTATATAGGGATGAAAAACGGGAATGTCTGACTTCCTAGCCTACAAGTCAAAATATGTGTTTGAAACACACATATATCTTATAAACACACATAATCTTATTACACAGATAAAGCAGAGAGCTTTTGTCCTATATTCACGCTTTCATTTCTCTCAATTCTTGTACTTCCTGAAAAAAGTACATGTTGAAGTAGAACATTAGGATGAGTAGGTTATGACTTCAGTTGATGCATTTACACCATTGTTAACAGTGTTGATTACCTAATTAGTATCATATTTTTATATTGTTTTCAGTTGATTCAATATATACAGACAATACAGGTCACAGTGATATCAAATAGAATCACATGCTCACACTAAGAGACAATTTAGAGTAGCTAATCTACTTACTGATATGTTTTATCTTAAGCTCAAGGAAACCTGAGTACCTTCATGAAATGCATGTGGACACAGGAAGAATATGCTAAATTCCACAAAGTGAAAAAACATAAACACTAATTAAACCATGGTTAGAGCTGTGGGACACCACTACCTGCTGCACCGCAGTTATTTATAGATTTAATTTGATAAGCTTTATTTAAATATGGGTTTGGTATTTCTTTTAGGATATTTATTGTAGCTATTGGAATTTTAGTTATGGGAACAGACTGAAAGTTTAATTGTAGAGCTATTATTATTAATGGAAAATACCTTCCTGATGTCTATTGTCCATGTTAAAGTAGAAGTCATGCCAGTGCTTTGTGGGAGGCTTTATTAAACAGAAACAGTCTGTTTACCTAGTAACAGTATTTATTGTCATTATAAATACACATTTGCACAGCACACAAAGTTCTTACTTTGCATATCATTGCTTGTTATGCAGTCTGTGTGCAAATGTAGGCAAGATAAGGCATTCCTGGAGAAGAGAGAGGTTCATGAATTGCAAGGACTTAAACTTCCCAAATTCCACTTCAGAGCTTTAACAACTGATCAAATTCTTTATTTTAGTAAACATTTTTGTAGTATATATACTTCTTACAAAATAAAGGATGTTATAAAATTAAATATCCCATAATTAAATACCCCATAATTTTTGTGAGCAGTTTATTTTAATATGAACTAGAATAACCCAGATTTGTGAGTGTGACTAGGTGTGGCAATAAATGTGTGAAATTAAAGGGATTGTAGAAATTACAGCTTAAAGGGTTTAAAAAGAAAAGGAGGGAGGGCTACTCAGAGCTAGAAAAAGTTGAGGGAGGCATGAGAGACATTGCTTAGGGGCAGGGCTAGTGGAGAAAAAAAGAAGGGGGAAGGGTTTCTAGCTGGTCATTGACTGTTCAGCTGTAAAAAAAAAGTGAAACAGGAGGGCTGTGTGCACTATAAAAGCCCTGCCCTGCTTTACCCACATCTCGTGAGTCATTTATTCATCCAGCTTGCTCTTGATTTGTCTTGCATCTTTTCCTCCATCACAATGAGCCACTACAGTTCTTATGGTTTCACTCGCTCTGTGCCTGGATCGTACCGTGCTGCCAGCACATATGGAGGGGCAGGAAGCCATGGCACCAGGATCTCTTCTGCTTCTACATACAACACCTTGCGCTCGGCACCCCTGGGCTCGGCTATCTCCTCTTCCTCTGCCTATAAAGTTAGCTCCGCAGGCATGGGTGCTGGAGTGGGCATGGGCTCATCTACAGGCACAGGCCCAGGAATCAGGCTGGGTGATGAGAAGGGCCAGATGCAAAATCTGAATGACCGGCTAGCCTCTTACCTGGACACAGTGCGCCGGCTGGAGCAGGAGAACAGCAAACTGGAGCAGAAGATCCGAGAGGCCATGGAGAAATCCGGGCCAGACGTGCGCGATTACAGCAAGTACAATGCCATTCTGGATGATCTGAGAAGGAAGGTAAGATATAGCAACAGGTTAACCCTGTAAAATGTATGTATGAAAAAAAGTGAGTGTGTATGAAATGTGTATGAAAGTAAGAAAATAGAAACTGAAAACTTTAGAGACAATTAAAATCGCTTTAAAACTTTTTAAAAGTACTTTTCTTCTGTTATCAACTTTCAAAATAGCTTAAGAAAACTTTTATTCAATTTCAGTGAAGGGAGTGGTACATGCTCCACCCCTTCTGGACCCCTGCCATCCTTTTTTAACTTCCTTCTCTTTCTAGTAGTTTGTATGATTTGGGGGAAGCTGCTTGTGGTTTTCTATCTTAGTCATGGGCTTCTTCCTGGAGACCATGTAGAACCAGAAACAAATACAATGACTGTTAGTGTTTCTGAAGTATTTGTAGCATTTTTCTTATGTTATGGCAGGACAATGTATGCCACTGCATCTGACAAAGTCTCATAATGCAAAGCAGATGTCATTATGAGCATGAAACACACACGCACACACAGACGCACTCACTCACTCACTCACTCACTCACTCACTGTCATGTACACGAAGGCCAACATAACCAACATGCAAAATAGGAACTGCTGCTCAACTCCAAGTTCGATTTTGTTGTTCCCATTGTCACCTTCTGATACAAAACCCTGATACAAAAACAAAATTTATTCAGAAAAGAATTACTACAAAATATGCAGAGCCATAAAAGACAAACATAAAAGTCTTACTAGCAGGATGTTGCACCAACACAGGATCAAAATAAAGCAACATGTCAGTTATTTTAGAAGGTATCAGGATGTGTAAAAAAAAAGAAAGAATGATTTCATACAGGAAATTCTGCTCTCTGCTTATACAATTTCCACCCACACCAGCAGACATAGAGCAACACATTTCATCATACATCCAGCAAGTTACCCACAAAAATGTAAATGATAGGTTTTTACAAGCTAATGATTCACATTGCAACATCTTAAATTAAGACACAATTAATTTTCATTATGAGATTAGAAGACTGGGATTAGGAGCATTAGAAGACTTTGACATTAAGAAAACACTTTAAGAATTAAGTTTTCAATTTTTTGTTCTTTTTTGTTTGTTGTTCTTTCTTAAGTTGCATTTGATGATATACGTTAAAAAACATATCATAGTGGAATGAGATAACAAGACATAAGAGACATAACTGATCCGATTTTGGAGAAGCAACGTGATCAGTTGCAAAAAGAATGAGCATCTGTTTCGAATTCGGTCTGATTTGTTATGTCTGCTGCCATAGCTTCTAAACATACAAATAAGTTTATTTTATCAGTCTGATCCCATAATATTCAGCTAAACAAGGATAATTCTAGCCAAAACAGGTTTGGGAAAGTCAACAGTCAAAAAGAAGGATTGTTATTTATGTTAACTTCATAAAATAAGCCAAGAATAAGAATAATAATTTGCCCATAAATTACATAAGTTCAAGTTCACAGGTCATGTCAGATTACAGATCACACTTCCTTACTTTCAAATGTTTAATTAAATGTTCTGCTTTATTGTTTCCAGATATTTGATTCCACTGTAGACAACGCCCGCCTTGTTCTCCAGATTGACAATGCTCGTCTAGCTGCAGATGATTTCAGAGTCAAGTGAGTCAGATTCTTCTATTATTTATTAATATTCCACTTTACTTTAAAGTAAACTATCATAATGACAAAAATACCCTCTAACCATAGTATATTTCAGCAGCTTACACTTTATTTTTGCAGGTTTGAGAATGAGCTGTCAATCAGGCAGTCTGTGGAGGCAGACATTGGCGGACTCAGGAAACTTATTGATGACACAAACATGGGTCGCATGAACATTGAAAATGAGATTGAAGTTTTGAAAGAAGAGCTTCTCTTCCTCAAGAAGAACCATGATAATGTAAGTTATCTGTAATCACATTTTACATTTAAATAAATTTAGGATGACTAACGATTCTTCAGAACTATGTTTATTCTAACGTTTATTTATATCCATGCTGCTTATTAATAATATAAAATCTTTGCACACTTTGAAAGAAATTACCAATAAACAGAACAAATAAAATCATAGCAATTTATAGGGAAGTGTGCTAGAGAGCTTAAATGGCTCTTTTCTTTGTCATTGTATTCCTATCTATATTCCTACCTGTTCCAATCAGAGCTACAGTGGCTGATTGTAGGTGTCCGTGAAATAACAGTGATAATAATGATAACCAATTAGATATGGTGGCTCCATGCATCTCAGAGGAAGCACGAGTTACCATTCGCCCTTTTATACGAGTAGCTATTAGCTTCGATGAGACTACTGGAAGAGAAATGAGCCATTCCAATCACTTTTAATAAGCATTTCTTGTCAACTGTACCTTGTATGTTATTTTTCACTACTCTTGACATTTCTTTAAACATTGTTTTAACAGGAAGTTGCAGATTTGCGTAATCAGATCGCACTGTCTGGTGTGCAAGTAGATGTAGATGCTCCAAAGGGGCAAGACATGGCTCAGGTCATGGAGGAAATGAGGGCCAACTATGAGAAACTTGCCCTCAAAAACGCAGAGGAACTGAAAATGTGGCATGAAAACCAGGTACAAACCATTGTAATACACTACTTACAAAATTTAGAGAATATTTTATTGGGGATATTTAATTTTGAAATATCCCCTAATTTTTACGAGCAGTATGCACATATTTAGCTTAATGATACAACAGTGTATGAAAAGAAAGCATATTAATAACATAGTAATTATATTTAGAAACATAAGTTGGATAACATACAAGTTGTTAATTGTTATCAAATATCAACGTTTCCTGTTCTCTGTGTAGATGTCAGAAGTGCAGGTCCAGGTGACCCAGAACACTGAAGCACTCCAGGGAGCTCAGTTGGAAATAAATGACCTGCGGAGACAAATTCAGTCATTGGAGATAGAGCTGGCATCCCAACAAAGTCTGGTAAATGCTCTGTAATGCTCAAAGTTTATCAATTCAGTCATGTTCATTGATTCAGTCAACAGGCAAGACTAAATAACTAAAATAACCGATTACCAGATATCTCCTACCTACACACAAATTTCTATTTTTTCAGTCCCTTAAATCTTTTCTGTGGTCCATTCCAATAGAAAGCGGCACTGGAAGACACCCTGCGAAACACAGAGCTCCGCACAAATATGGAAATGGAGAAATACAACAGCATCATCGTGCAGCTGGAGGCAGAGCTGGCACAGCTAAGGGCTAAGATCACAGAGCAGGGTCATGAGTATGAAGCGCTGCTCAACATAAAAATGAAACTAGAAGCAGAGATTGCTACCTATAAGAGCCTTTTGGATGGGGGAGATTTGAAGTATGGATACATTGATACGCACATAATGAATACAACTAATACCAAGTAGTGCAACTGACTGATGTCATTTTTTTCCTCAGGCTACAAGACGCACTGGAGTAAAGACCGACACTGCATGTCTGAGCAAAATGAAAGGCTATAACCATGACATTTCAAATTTGACACATTGTTGGAAAGAAACATTAAACTTGCATAATTTTAAAGCATGTCTGTCTTTTCTATATTTTACAAAATAACCACTGCACTTCATGTGAACACACTCAATATGTTTTATTTAAACTAAAGCAGTACAGTAGTTACATTTACATTTAGCATTTAGCATCCATTATCCAGAGCGACTCAAACAGTTTTACAATTCAAGCAATTGTGGGTTAAGGGCCTTGTTAATGGACCCAACTATGGCAGCTTGGCAGAGGTGGGCTTTGGACCGTGGGCCATCAGGACCAGAGTCCAGTACCCTTAACCGTTAGGCTACCACAGTCCATCTCGATGAATTAAGATGCAAAATAAGTAAACAAGTATAAATTGTGAACTGATTTTTCATCTAAGTCATCTAATAATATCATACAGACATTTTTAGTATTCTTTTTTAAGTAGAGCACATGCGGTACTATCAAGGGGGCCCTTATAAAATCAGCACAGGGCTGGTGAGGATGATAACATCAGTGAGCAGGTTAATGAACAGGCAGAGACAGCGAGAGAGCATGTCAGAACAGAAGCAGAACATGAGAGTGACAAACAGACGCAGGCTGTATCAGTGACCGAGCACAATGAAGAACAGACAGCAGAAAACAACAGCAGCAGAAACAACAGTGCTAGAGGATGACAACCAAGCGAGGCAGAGCTGAGCTAAATCTGTTCAACCAGTTCCTGGGCCAAGAGGTGTACGGTAGTTATGTGCCTCTAAAAAAGAAATGCATGGCCATTGTGTATTATGGTGCATCTGCTTTGAGGTATCAGACAAAATCAAATAAAACCTTATATTATGTATAAATATCATTAATAGAACTTTTTATGGGCCCATATTATAAAAGGGGTTTCTTTTTTCTCTTCTTCTTCTTCTTCTTCTTCTTCTTATTATTATTATTAAATTAATACGGTACAACTCTTCTTGTTTCATCCTAGACATATTTCAGTCAAGAGCCCCAAAAGCCATATCTGAAGTTTATCCCTTGGACCCCTCAGAGAAATAGAAAGAGTGGTATGTCCATTTTTGGACATAGCCTATAATATATTTGTTCATATAAACACACAGCAACAGTAAAGTTTAGTATTTATTTATTTATTTATTTGGCTTCTTTAACGTCGCTATCAGCATCAGTGGCCATGTAAGCGACACACACAAGGT
>JAVSBV010119720.1:0-19428 GCA_033117975.1 Parotocinclus spilosoma | reverse complement strand
ATATAAACACTTTATATATATAAATATATATATAAATATATATTGTATAAAATTCTTATATAATACTCTCTCTCTCTCTAATATATATATATATGGGTAGCACCGCTGCCTCACAACAAGAAGGTCTCGGGTTCAATCCCAGGGTGGAGCGGCCTGGGTCCTTTCTGTGTGGAGTCTGCATGTCCTACCCGTGACTACACTATCCTGCCAAAATACTTCATGGATCACATCGATGAAGGACAGTGTGGAGATCCATGATCCATCAAGTGACCGAGGGTCGATTGCGACTGTACGGTTAATTCCATTCCATATATCTATACTCACGTATATTGACTGGTATTAGATAAGAATTTATTTGTAAATTATGGTGGTAAGTATTCGATCACCCATAAACAAGCAAGATATTCGGCTCACAGATCTGTAACTTTTTCTTCAAGCAGCTCTTCTGTCCTCCACTCATTACCTGTATTAATGGCTCCTGTTTGACCTCGTCATCTGTATAAAAGACACCTGTCCACAGCCTCAAACAGTCAGACTTCAAACTCAACCATGGCCAAGGGTCACGTCAAATCTGACAGTTTGTGCAGAAACTCCTTGGTTATGCAAACCGATTGTTGCAGCAGCTGTCTGAGTAGATGGTCTC
The DNA here is from genome assembly GCA_033117975.1 of Parotocinclus spilosoma. Lineage (NCBI taxonomy): Eukaryota > Metazoa > Chordata > Actinopteri > Siluriformes > Loricariidae > Parotocinclus > Parotocinclus spilosoma. The sequence continues at coordinate 18,785 of JAVSBV010119720.1, read as the reverse complement.
AGTTAATCTTGGAGATGAAGATGTTGAATGTGGAGGTCCTGGGCTGGTGTGGATACACATGGTTTGAGGTTGTACTGTCAAATTCTCTGAGATGGCCCATGGTAGAGAAATGAACACTCAGTACACAGGTAACAACTCTGGTGTTTTTTCCTGCAGTTTGTCAATTGCACGCTTTGTCAAACCGTGCGACATTTGTGGCATTGTGTTGTGTGATAAAAATGCACATTTTAGAGTTGCCTTTTTATTGTGGCCAGCCTAAGGTACACCTGTGCAATAATCATACTGTCTAAATAGTATCTTGATAAAGCACAGCTGTGAGACGGATGGATTAACTCAGCATTGAGAGGATTGAGACAAATTTGTGAATCATATTTGACAGAAAAAGAAACTGTGTGTGTACACAAAGTCTTAGATCTTTGAGGTCCATCTCATGAAAAATGGGAGCAAAAACAAAAGTGGTGCGTTTAGATTTTCCATTGATTTGGACTGTGGGAGGAAACCGGAGTAAACCCACACAAACACGGGGAGGACATACAGACTCTACACAGAAAGCACCCAGGCCGCTCCACCCTGGGATTGAACCTGGGACCTTCTTGCTGTGAGGCAGTGGTGCTACCCACCGAACCACCGTGCTTCCCTGCGTTTATATTTTTGTTCAGTATATTTCTAGGCCATTAGCCTTATGTTCGCTTGAATATTATGTACTGTATGTTCTGTGTGTATATGTTAGCACCCTGTTTGCATTAGCATAGCCTGGTACCTCATCCTTATCCTCTTGTAATAGAGTCTCTTACTCTGCACTCAGTCTCTGTCTCCATTTTGCTATATCGAGCATGAAGGGTAAAGTAATTTTATTACATTCGTATATAATTTATATTGCCCTCAAATTACATTATGTATTTTTGAGCATAATGTACATTGCCATGATATTGTTTTATTTTATGGTTATTGTATCTGGAGCCAGGCAGCGTAATACTGCTCAGGCTTAAAATTCATATAGTGCAAAAAATATTATATATTAACGTTGAGCCAAACGTTTGGCCTGAACAATGTTGGCTTGCACCCATAAAACAGGAGATAAATCAAAGGCAGACTCTGCGTCTGTCACCACTGAGTACTAAGTCTCAGTCCACCATATTGGTTCGCTTCAACTTGGCTTTCCAAGAGATCCAACGCAGTGACGTTTTCCCTAATTAATTTAGTATTAGTAATAAGTAGAAAGAAAATAATTGTACAGTTTCAAACAGGTGCAATGGTTTGCAGGAAAGGCTTTGTAAATTATCCTTACCAAGGACACACACACACAGTTTTATACCATAACAGAGCCTGACTGTCACACCGACGCTCTGCTCCACGGATCATACCCACGCACCCACGGTCGCCTTTGCCCTCTTATTAATTCACACACCTGTTTCTTATCACGACCACGTAATTGCACACCGTATTTATACCACTTCTCACACACATTGCCCTCACTAGTCTCGTTTCCACCGAGTTTTAAGCGTTTCCTGTGTTTTTCTATCGTATGCTTACTTATCGTTGCCGACTGCTATTCTGTTCTCGACTCCCGCTCCCGCCTAGCCCTTTTGGATCTGTTTGCTATATCTGGTTTCCGACATTTCTTCCGTCTGACTACGATTTCTGGATTACGTTCTCTATAAAGTCTCCTGTTCACCTGGAAAGTTGTGTTTGTCTCCGCCATCTTTGTTTTGCCCGGACAGAGTCTGACACTGACTTTTTGTCTTGATGGTCCTTTTTGTCTTTTCATAATTTCTTCCTAATGAATACCGATCTGAGTATAATCCTTATTTCCATTGTGATGGCCCATCCTAGATGACCAGAGAGGCAGACTCCGTTTCTGTTTCATGGTTAACAGGAGGCTTGTTTTTTGTACAGTAAAGTTTTAAGTGGTATTTATGAATGTAACTCTGCATTGTAGAGCTTGAAAAGGTTGGAAAAATTAATCCCTTACCCATGTGCTTTTATCAGATATTGATGAATGACGGTTCCTGATGGGTTGGAAATCCCTCTTTAGTTGGGCTTGTGCTCTTACCCTTTAATACACTGAAATTCCATTAGATTCCTTGATTACTTGATTCTTATTGTATATAGAGGGAGAGTTCCATTCCAATCTGTCTAAGAGGAACATTGTTTTAAGCGTTTGTTGACAAACAGAAGTTCCTCTGCCCATACTTGAACATTTTACTACCATTGTTTCCCTATGGACATTCCATTCTTAACTTGTCCAGTCTGAGGACAGTTTTCCATTTCCTGTCAAGTTTGCATCCTTAATTGTCTAAGAGAGTTTTTCCTTGCCACTCTTGCATTTGACTTGCCCATATAATGTTTAGACTTGGCTGTTATAAAGCTGCTATGTAGCTGTAAAAATATCGTTTATAACCTATTAGTAGTGATATGGGGCAAGTGATTAAGGTACTGGACTATAAACCAGAAGGTGCAGGGTTCAAATCCTACATCTGCCAAGTTGGGTCCCTAAGCAAGGCCCTTGACCCAAGATTTCTTGAATTGTTAGACTGTATAAATTGTAAGTCGCTCTGGATAAGGGTGTCTAAATGCTAATGTAAATGTAGCACGTGCCACTGGTATAAAAAAAATCGCTATGTAGAAGGGGTGTCTACAAACTTTTGGCCAGTCTGCATCTTGAGACACAAGATTGGCTTGCAATCTACAAAGTCAATAGCTTATTTTCCCCAGGGCAGCATTGGGCGCAAATTCATTCTGTAGCATGATGTTGAACAAATGTCATTATGCATATTAAATGTTACTGTTATGAGCAGCCATCTGTACTGCATATTTGCACTGCACTGCCCAATTAAATTGTTGTGCTTTGTTTGAAATACCAGAGGTGATGAATTCGTTTCTAGGGATGGCATTCCATAAATCTGTGTTAAGCATTAGGTCTTGGGACAGTCTGAAAAATACCAACTCCATGTTATGACTTGCTCAATATGGGCGAGATAACATATTATTCCTTTAATAGACTTATATGGCATATCATTATTTATAAATTGAGTATTAACCTTTCAGTTCCGAGAGAAATTGGATGTTTATACACTTGCCTCATGCAAATCTGTTTAACACAAAATGTCGTTATTGTGGCCCAAGTTTAACTGTAATGAAGGATTTGGACTGTGGTGGCCTAGTGGTTAAGGTACTGGACTATGTACCAGAACGTCCAGGGTTCAAATCCTACCCCTGCCACAACTGGGTCCCTGAGCAAGGCCCTTAAGCCACAATTGCTTGGATTGTAAGACTGTATGAATCGTATGTCGCTCTGGATAAGGGCGTCTGCTAAATAACATAAATGTAAATGTTTTGCCTATAGGAAGTACTTGTGTAAAGGATATTTAAATATAACCCAAGATCAGAAAAAGCTGAATAAAAAATTAGTGATTCTTACATTTACTTTGACTTTTATGTCATTTTAGACAGTATGAAGCCAATATATTTCTTTTTTTTTTTCTATTCAACTTCATTTCATGTATTAATAAACATCTATTACAGCATTTTAGGCCTGCAGCACATTCCAAATAGGTTTCAACACTAAAGCATTTAACATCTAACATCTTAAAATAGTTTTCTGCATTAATGCTGCATCACAGACATATAATCAGCTTTACCAAGGGCCCTGACCCGACTCCGTACCATGACAGAGCCTGGCTTTTTGACTTGTTCCTGATATCAACTTTATATTGTCCTTTACATTTTGGTCCAAAGCACATGGCTTTCATTTCTTCCAAACTAGATCCAAACCCAGAGAGGTTACTGCCGTTTCTCGACATGGTCTACATGAGGCTTGTTTTTTGTACAGTAAGGTTTTAAGTGGTATTTGTGAATGTAACTCTGTATTGTAGAGCTTGATTAAGGTTTGATAAAGTCAAATGTATTTCTATAGGGCTTTTTATAACAGAGTATTGTCTCAAAGCAGCTTTACAATATTATATTATCTTAGAAGGCCAATCCAAAATTGTGCATCATCACTTAAAACATAAGCAAACAGGATCATCAGGAGCAAAAACCTGATACCTACCGTGGATAAATGAATAAGGGTTCTGTTAAACCTTAATTCTGCTCTCAGCAGGCTGCTGAAGGTCCATAAAAGGTCACTGATTTGAACAGTGGCAAGGAAAAAGTCCCTGACTGTAGAAGAAGCATTGGAAGGACCTTGGAAGGACCAATACTTAAAAAGGGACCCCTTTTTGGGTGACCTGGATGTTAACTGAAATTGTTGCAAATTGAAACTGAAATAGGTATATAAAATAAATATAGATAGAAAAAATTGTCTTGCCCATGTGTGCATCAATATCATCCGATTTCAAAGCATCAAACCCCTGAGATTTGTAGTATCGGTGCTGCGATGGACTGTATAGCTTGCAATGCGTTGTGTAAATGTTTATTGAAAATGGCATACAGGCAAATCTAAGAGAGTACAGTGGTTAAGCAGGCTGAGTTTACTCAATAAACACTGCATTTGTAGCAAGAAATGCATTATTTACCACCAATAATACAATTTACATTTAGAGCATTTAGTAGACGCCCTTATCCAGAGCGACTTACAGTTAACAGGCTTACAATCCAAGCAATTGTGTTTTAAGGGCCTTGCTCAGGGACCCAACTTTGGCAGAGGTGGGATTTGAACCCTGAACCTTTTGGTCCATAGTCCCACAGTCCCACCAAATGAAAGAAATATCTAGAAAAGGGGCCAGTGAGCAGGTAAGTAAATCACGTTGTTTTGTATTGATTGGTAATGGACCTGCTCGAATTACTTCAGCTTTTCTGTGCTCACATATACAGTGGAGCTTTTTAGTCAAAGTCAGTTTCTTAAGACTAAACTGAAAACTGAGCTGGTTATAGAATTACTCTAGAGATACAATACATAGGAGATGTCCTGGAGAATGCTTTAGTGTAACCATTTCTGTTACTTTTAGAATTATGCACTATATAGACAAAAGTGTGTGGACACCACTTGTAATTATTGGTCTCTGCTATTTCAGCAACACACAATGGAAACACTGTCCATTTTATCAGCTCTGTTAATCCCATAGATGCACTTTGTAGTTGTATAATTACAAACTCTAGTAAATCTGTTTCTCTAAATACTTTGTCCCTTCCCTATACTCTCTTCTCCCATGGTCAGGACCCTCACAGGATCGTCACCTATCAGATACTGTTTGGGTGGTGGGATCATTCTCAGTACTGCACTGACATGGAAATGGTAATCTTGTGTTAGTGTGTGTGTGTTGTTCTGATATGAGTGGATTAGACACAGTAGTGCTGTGTGAACAACGTCTATGTGATGAATGTCTCATTTAATGGAGTCTGATTGGTAACTGTTAATTCTGTCCAAGCATGTATGAATCAAAAAGTGACAGTGTGTGCGTCCCACGTGATCAGCTACAAAACTCAATATGACAAAACTCACTAAAGGCTAAGATCAGGAACCTCAAATCAGGCTAATGAAGCAGCATAAAAGGAATTCATGTAAAAATGAAAGATATATCTAGAAAAGGGGGAAAAGGGGCCAGTGAGCAGGTGAATTAATAAAAAAGGCACAGGAATGGAGGACATGGAAAAAAAAAGACAGTGCTGAGAGAATCCCTAAAGTGAGAAGCTGATGCATGTGCAGAAACTGGAACAAGAAGACATGATAGTGGAGATACTGAGCATGGAGCACAATACCTTGGTGTCATGTGACTCGTTGGTGCGAATAGTGAGCAGGTGTGTTAGTTTTGGCATTATCGACCAGAAAAATGTACTGTGAAGTTTGACGTCTGAGCAAGACCCTTAACCCACAATTTCTTGGATTGTAAGACTGTATTAATTGTAAGTCGCTCTGGATAAGGGCATCTGCTAAATGACATAAATGTGATACAGAATTTGTGTGTTAGTAGTTTAAGGAGTTCAAAAAACTGTTCATCTGTTGTAATGCCTATTTTACCTTAATAACAATAATTAAAAAAATAAAAATAAAAAAGGAGGAGCACAAGCCCGGTGATCCATCAGCTTTGTGATGTCATCATGGAGGAGAGGAAGAGTGGTAACCTGTGAAGCTCCAGTAAACTCCATGCCCAAGAGAGTTAAGGTCGTGCTGGAAAATAATGGTAAAACACAAAATATTGACACTTTAAGCACAAGTTTGTCATTTACACAAAATGGAAGAGGCGTACTTACTCTTGTGTACTGGCAAACTACTGAAGAATGGCAAGAAAGCCCAGGTTTAAGTGTGCTGCGTATGACGGAAACCTAGTTTCCTCAACCAGTACGCTTTTCGGCTACATAATAGAGACAAAACCAAACAGAACTCAGAACATATACACAAAGAGAGAAAACAGGATCATCAGGAGCAAATCCTGCTACCTACTGTGGATAAATGAATAAGGGTTCTGTTAAAATGGACTGCTCTCAGCTTGTCAGGCTGCTGAAAGTCCATAAAAGGTTAGTGATTTGATCCCCCTCTCACGCTCTGAAACAGCCATGCTTCAGCTGTGATGAGATCTTCGAGATAAACATGTCACTCCGCTTCCCCTTTCCTCCATTAGATCTGGGTTGCAATGGCCTCAAGTCCTTAGGGGAGCTGAAATTGCAGATGATCCATCTGAGTGAGTATAGGGGTCTCTGGGTTTAATCAGAGGGAACAGCTGGATCTGAGCTGTACTATAAAGAATCGGGGCTAAAACTGACCCTTCTGATTCCTCTAGCGAGGGGACAGATAGCTAACACCTGCTCGTAATGAGCTCATTAGACCAATTCCAGCTTTTGGCAGGTGAGTCGAACAGCTGGGCGTGAAGCGATGTGTCAGAGTTTGGCTGCCGATCAGCTCCAATTGAACTTGATGTGTCTGGATTTAGATTAAACAGAAGTTGTGAAGTCACGTATCAAGCCGACGTAGCTCAAATAAATAGAGATGCTGAAGTACGTATTTGAATAAGGCTTAAAAGTTTGTGAACCTTTTCGGTTCTTTAGCATTTTTTAAAATAAATATGAGCTACAGCATCATCAGAGTTTCACACCTAAAAGATGTCAAAGTAGAGGCCTAGATTAAATAAACAAAATGAAATATTATACTCAGTCACTGTTAGGGTTCCTACCTCATGCCCCGGCGCAATCGTTGCCGTTACAGAGCAATCGGTGAGGCGGATTATATTCAGTGCTTAATTGATGATGTGATAACGAACACCTGGGGTCTCTACTATATAAATACGAGCCCAACCGTTGTCCGTTGCCAGGTCGTCACAGAACGTCCGGTCCCTTGCTCGCGTCACTTTATGCGCGTACTTCATTCGGCTGCTCACTGTCTGGCGGACGTTCGTCGCAAATATTCCCTTTCACCAGGTAGAAGGTGACATCCCGGGGCGTACAGAGCCTACTGACGTGTACGAGGGAAACCTCAAAGGTATCGTAGCTCCCGTAGGGATAGATCCAGGGTTTCCCATCCGTACCGAGTTCACTCCGGCTGGCTGCCGACTACTTTAAGACGCGCCCCAGTCTGCCTTCCTTGTGCGCTGCCGCACGCTCGAGCTGACGCTCGCCCTCTGGCGTTCTGGAGATCCTCCGCGCCAACTCGATTTCGAAAGTGTCCCAAATCGGCGCCCGTTGGTGTTCACTGCATGTCTGCCCTCTGCCGTATCGGTTCACATTGTCGCTGATTCGCACTCACACCAGCTGTGGGTGCCATTCCCATTCAGGACGCATCACAGCTGCGTGAATTTTCTATTTTTTGTTTTACAGTTTGGAGAGCCTTTTGCTCTGCCTTTTTAGTTATTTCCCTATTCTTATTATACGTCATGGGGTTCCTTCGTTCCCCCATCCTTGGGTCCTCCAACACATATCATACGTATATTGGGGTAATATTAACGAGTCTACATGAGGAGAACACTTAAGGTGACAAGCATAAAGTTATTAATCTACAACCCAGAATGCTACTGTGTAAAGGTTAAATGGGTGGATAAAACCAGAAATGTTGTTTATAGCATTGTTATAACAGTTTTATGGCCATAATGTGGCACACGGACCTTATCTGACCTGTGAGACATAACGGTGGTAGTATTATAGCTTGGGACTGTTTCGCTGTATATGGGCCAGGGCTTTTTACCATCACTCTTCAAATTCTAAAGGAAAATCTCAGGACATCCTTAGAGAATGTGAGCTGTGCAACAAGACAGCGACCCTAAACACACACAAAATAATGTTTAAAGAAATTCTGGAATAACCACGTTCTACATTTTCTAGTTCTAGTCCTGTTCTTAATTAAATAGAAATATGTAAGAGGTTCAAGTGTAGAAACTCACTAATATCCCAGAGTTAAAGCTGTCATGTTCGGAGTTTTGGGTTTGAGTTCTTTCCTGACCACTACCTGTCTGAAGTTTGCATGTTCTCCTCATGTCTATGTGTGTTTACTCTGCATGCTTCTGATTATGTTTAGATCTTCTGACAATCCTTTCATGTTTACCTGCTCATGAGAAAAAAACAAAAAAACAAAAACAAACTGAGCTCTTCAATCACACCAAGGGTTTCTTTCGTTTAAAGTGCAGTGCTTTCATAATAACTACATATTGGCAAATATTGACCATGCTGAGTTCATAATTCAATGGTTTTGAACTCAGTTTTCGAATGAAGGCTTCAAAAAAACATGGCTCTGGCTTTAATATCAAGTGTCTTTTATTTTGCCTAATTCAGTTCCCTAGGAGAAATGGCTGTGGTAAATTGTATAAACCCCGCAATGCACTGATGAACTGGGCATGGACTGGGCCCCTGTCCAGGACATGCTTACATTTTCACCTAGTGTTTTAACCAAGTAAGTTCAAGTCAAAATGTATCTTTATAGTACTTTTAAGGACATAGCATTGTCTCAATGCTGTTATACGAATATCTTTGCCCACAGGCCTTTCTAAACAAGCCTAGGGCGACAGGGGAAAAACAAACTCCCTAAAAGGATGAAAAGAAGAAACCATCGGATGATCAAGACCAAATAGAAACCAAACCTCCCTGGGCAGCCTGGGTGTTATATGTAAGATTTAAACTTACTAGAGAGTTGATAAATTATAGAAAAGAGAATTCATTAATTAAAGAGGATGCACAATTGGGAGTATAAAAAAATTGAGTATACAAAACTACATTATACAAGACTTTAGAATATATGATACATAAAATAATAAATTTAATAACGTACAGAAAATGAGTAAGTATCTGCATTATTTAGTCCAGTAAGGAGCTGGAGAGTGTACTTGACCCGTGTGATTCCAGTCCAGGATGCTATTGTGATCATGGGTGCCGATCTTGGCCCACGTCCTATGTTTGCACATACTCGAAATGGACGTCCTTGTTTCAGCGGATTATCTGGATTGCCTGAGATACCACAAGCCTGGCGTGGAATTCTTTGGAAGCATCCCTGGGCCCGGGATCGTTGGCCCGGTTGGGTATACTGGCACTACTATGGGAAATACTGGTTGGAGTCGGACGAACAGTTCCGTTGTCCTGGTTGGGACTTGTAAAGTACTTATACCCTATACAGTACTTATATTCTAAGCATATTTTGTCTTAAGTACATTTTGTCTTGTTATGACTGAATAAACTCTTAACCTCTATTTGCCTAAAGCTGATGTTCTTTGTCCCTTGTTTTTGTGTACTCATGTCACTTTTTCTGACGTCTGTCCACTGGGCGAGGTTGTATGGGGGAGAAAAACACAAGCCTGAAACTCTTAGATAAGAGATGCAGCACGGTTTTTTGGGTGGGTCTGTTATGCAGCCACTAGGCTGTCACAACACACCCATGGTTAATCTATGATGCCCAAATTGTTTTCTTGGCTGATTTCATCTGGGACTTTTATACTAACACATAGAGACATAGAAGGGTATTTGAAAATTTCCAACAAAACTTCTCATGTCCTCAGCAGGAATGTTTGCTCACTCAACTAGAAGGGGAATGGGGGTGTTGGGGAGTTAATGCTCTCTTATGTGTTCTAAATAATAATGGTACAAGGTCTGGAACTGGGGACAAAAGTACAGCTCCAGTGGAAGAAACTGTGATATTTCATGTTTTCTTTCTGGTCAACTTCATTACATTTTTATTAAACATGCATGTTTGCATTAAAGGCCTGCAACATGGGCCAAAAATGTGGATGGTAAAGCATTCACCACCCTGTAATGTTGCGGTTCCTTTTCAAAGAGGAGTGTTTTCAAACACTTAAATGAGGTTATGAGGAACCTCTAAAAAGAGGAAAATCCCAAGTGATTTAATGTTTCTGGTGTTATTTTGTTCTGTTTCTAAACTCTCTAGACATTCTTTATTGGGGACAGGTCAAGACTGCAGCTGGACCAGTACCCGTATCCTCTTCTTCCACATTCCTCCCTTTGTAATGTGTGCAGCATGTGGTTTTGTATTGTCTTGTTAAAAATGCATGGACATCCCTGGCTCATTTTGCTCTAAAATCTGAGTGTACTTTTCTGCACTAATGCTGCATCACAGAATGATAATAGACCTTTATTAAGGGTGCTGACCGACCCCATACAGTAACAGAGGGTTTTGGAACATGTTTCTGATAACAGGTTGGGTGATTTATTTTGTCTGGAGCACATAACAATATAAAACAGAAAATATCTGAACCCAGAGAAGTTGATGCAGATTTTGGACATGGACGAATTAAGTTTTCTTTTCTTCAGAGTAAAGTTTTAATTGGCATTGGTAAATGTAACTATTTCTTGATTAAGACCACTTTATAAATGACAGGTGAGAAAGAATACAATCCTCTGGGTCCTTTCTGAGGTATAGCATTTTACAAATCATCCTCTTTATATTAATATTTCTGGATACTTCACCATAATCTCCCATTTTTGCTGCCTGTAAGTCCCCAGGCTCATGCAGCAGACACACCCCATGGTTGGTAGCAAGGCAGGTTTGGACATCAGCAATACACTTGATTGTTTTTGCTTGATCAGCAGAGCTTTTTGTGGGAGTGAAATTAGGAGTGAAATTGCCCTCTTGTGGCAGTCATGTGGTATTTACATTTTCTTGCTGTTTTAGAGCAGCCTATAGTATGAGGTAGGTCTGGAGGCAAAGCAGTGGTACAACAAAGATCAACTATGCCTGTTGTGTCTGAACTATTGATTGTAATATTGTAAGGTACCAACATTCTAGCAGGACTGGTCCATACACTGAATGCACTAAACTTTATTTGCCCCCCAAAATGATTATCTGAGAGTTGTGTAAAGGTTCACAGAAGTGCCTTCATTACTCAGGGTTGAACGGTTTGACCATGCTGTAGGAAATGTGGACGAAAGACAAGTGAGATTATTTCCCTGGGCTCCAGGCAGCTGTCAATCTGAAGTACAGTTTGAGAACACTGATGCCAAACTAATCTAGGTAATGGTACAGGGCAATGGGGTTTATTTCATTATTACTGGACTCCTAGTCTATGCTTTTGTCAACAGCAAAAATCTAAGGGGGGATTTAAAAATCTTGGCAACTCTGCAGAGTAAAAGTGTGACTCTTTGTGGCCAAAAAGGCAACCAAAAATATAAAGTATAACAGTTAACACAATAAAGCAGTCAAGGCAAGTCAAATTCATTTCTGTAGCCTTTTACAATGGGACATGGTCTCAAATGAGCGTATCTGAAACTGGGAAAGAGCCATCTGTTGAAAAAACAAATATTCTGTATACAGATATTACACAAGGAGGTCTTCTCTAAGTTTCTTCTTCTTTTTCCTTACCACTGTCACCCTAGGCTTGCTCAGTTTACGATTGGCCTTAGGTATTAGAAGATAATCTCAACCGGTACATTTTCCACTCCCAACTTTAACCAGAAAAGCACTGAATATTCTTTTACATTTTCCATACTGTCTTGGTCTTTCCTAATTTGCAGTTGTAGGTTCAAACCCTTAGAAATGTTGTGTGAAGATAAGGAGTGACTCTTCCTAACGCCGCTGTTTATCTATGAAGCCTTTATATATGTTCCCCTATATCATGAACCGTATAGTGCATTTTTCCAAATCGCTATTTGCTCATGAGCTGATGAGTTAAGCCAGATGACCTAGAGCACCAGAACATGATAAATGCTCACTTAATAGAGTTTCTGATGGCAAATAAAGCTTTATTAGCCTAATCACTCAGGCTTGTTCTGGTTACAATAACTGTATGAGATTTCATTCACAGTTTAGTACATCTAAGGTTTGAATAAAGAATGAAACATCCTGTACTGCAGTTAGAGGTAAAATTATAGGCTTCATACATTGATGGAAACCATTACCACCACAGGGTTGAATATTTTCATGTAATACGTTTATACCTAGGCAACAATTACACGTTTTATTACTGTGATAGGACAAGGCGTAGTAATTTTATCATTTGGAGTTATGCTTAATGTTGTGGAAAAACATTTTCCGATACAGCATCTGTTATAGCAAATAAACCTTTTTTCTCTTAAAAGTATTCATCTGGTTCTTCACCTGTGTATTGTCCTCCATGTGCACAGAGATAAAATAAGTAGGTCTCCCTAGCAGCTATGTGGGATGAACGCATGGATCATGGTAGCAGTTCCAGCACCACACACTTAGATGTTCCTCCACCCCAGTATCACGCTACTGGTCTTCATTAACAATAACCAGTCCCACCTGTCACGCCTGACTGCGCAGGCATGCCTTGATTGTGCACACCTGTCCCGGATCAGCGAGGACTACTTATAAGCTTCGCCCGCGTTCATGCGGTGCAAAGTTTTCCTTGTGACATTTATGATTTGTACTTTGTTTTATTTTCGACACAGGTGAGGCAGGATCTTCCATTGTCGTTTCCAGCCCTTTGATCCTGCTCACCTGTTGTCCGTTATGTTTTTGTTCTGCTTTACTTTCCGTTTATTCAGTTTCAATAAATATGTTTTTTCCCGCACGCCGCGTGTGCCTCCGACTCTTCACCGTTCGTGACAGTAAGCTTTTAAACCTGGGGAAAAAAACTACCCAGGACAACCAAGTATTACCTTCTTTTTTTTAAATGTTTGAAATGTTCAAACGTTTATTTCTCCACATTAGGAATACATTTTTTTTTTATTTCAACAAAGCATGGGACAAGAAGAAAAAAATATTTCCTTTTCTTAAGTCAGGTTGAGAAAGTTATCAAACTATGCTCACTGCAAGTCACAGGTACCTCTAACGAATAACAAAGGTAGATTGAGTGAATACTTTCTGAGCCTGCTGAAAGAAATATAAAAATAATAACATTATACATTATGAATGTTTAGTTTTATTAATTGACAATAAAAAATAATACAATTATACATTATGAATTTTTATTTTTATAAATTGACAATTAATGAATTTACAAAAAAGTATTTACCCATATATTAGTCTTTTTTTATTGCAGGACTATGTGGAAGACTGTGTGTGAAGCATCAAGGAAAAATTGAAATTGCAATAAAATGGCAATGATTTGAATCCAGACGCAGAAAACTAGAGTTGATGCTTACAGTTGAAATACATGTATGCACTTATGCAGATGGCTTAACACTTGGTGAGGCACTCACTAGGTATAGGACTAGGTATAGGACAGACCCAATAAATGACAACCCCTTATCCAGACCAAGTTATAATTGATACAGTCAAAGACAAGGGTGTCGACCCAAAGACTACATGTAAAAATATAACTAAACAAATGCTTGAGTGGATTAGTTTAGTTTACTTTGACTAAAATAAGCACTGGCTTTGTCGCTTAGTACACTCAGTACTTACTTAATCAAAATCACTCCATGAAAAATTTATTTGAAAAAAAATAAAAAAAACAGTTGAACAGTTTTAAAATTCATCAATACTAGTGTGTGCTTGAATGCACTGCATTAATATAGGCTAGGCCTATTTAAGAAACCCCACATTCTCTCGGATAAAGAAGGGTCATCCTCCTGATTCAAAGTAATTCTCCTCATTCAAAGCTGACGGCTATTCTGCTAATCCTCCCACTGAGCATAATTCTTTGTGACTAGGCGCTCACTTAACACAAGCAAAAGCGAGAGGTGGCAAAAGGCTTTGTAAAATGATTCATTATCTTAAGTAATGAATGGGGAACATGATGGGATGTATTATGTTGAAGCAGAACTCTATCTCTTCAAGTTCAGAGCAAAATATGTTTTGATAAAAATATGCCTTAACAGCATATTGTATGTGTATTACAAACAATACTGTAATATCACTACTTATACTACATTTATACAATCATTGCATTCGAGTTGAGATATTATGAAAAATGCATATAAAAAACCCAAAGTGTTTCTTATATTTACTTTGACTTTGATTTCATTGCAGACAGTATGCACCGGAGATATTGCATGTTTCTAGTCAGCTACATTTCATTTGTTAATAAACATCCATCCCTGCATTTTAAACCATCCAGTGTAATTTTCTCCCATTCCTCCTGCCTTTGTAAGGTGTGCACCATGTTGTTTTACATTGTGTTGTTGAAAAATACATGGATGCCCCTGGAAAGATGATGTCTTAAAGGCAGGATGTGTTGCTCTAACATCCCAGTGTACTTTTCTGCATTAATGCTGCCACAACTGAAGTGCAAATGACCTTAGCCAAAGGCACTGACACAGCCCCATAGATTGTTGGCATTTGCTGCTGATAACAGACTGGATGGTTCCCTTTGTCTCCCTCACGAAAAGAAAAAAAAAAAAACTAAAACAACTGCAATATAGATTCATCTGACCAAAATACACTTTTCCACTCTGACATGGTCCATCCGATATGACTCTGAGCCCAGAGAAGAAGATTGAAAATCACAAGCATTCAGCTTAAGCTTGTGTCTTTAATAATTACCATCACCTGATTTTCACATAATTATTTGGGGTTTTTGTTTTTCATTTATTACTGTATCTAAATTGCCCCTGTCCCAACTTTTTTTGGAATTTGTAGCAGGACAAAAATGTAAATATCTCAGGTTCATACTGTTAGGGTTCCTACCTTTTGTCCCAGAGCGTTTGGCCATCATCGCCGGTCGCCATTACAGAGGAATCGGTGAGGTGGTTTATATCCAGTGTCCAATTTACAACCTGATTCCAAACAGCTGCTTCTACTGCTATTTAGGTGCATGTTTTAGCGCTGTTCGTTGCCAAGTCGTCTTCATTTGGTACACGCGCCCTTAGGGATAGTGGTTACGTCCTGGGGCGTTTAGTGCCGACAGACGCGTACGGGGGAAACCCCAAAGGTATTTAGTGTTTTAGGGGCACTTTGAGGGTCTCCGTCCCATACTCGTGTGCTCCTCGCACGCTTAAGCTCATGCTCTTCCACCGTCAGCACTCAACGAGCCTCACTCCAGCCGTCTGCCTATCCTGAATGGGACGCGACTATTCAACACTGTTCGCATTCGCGCTCCTCAGGCGCCCGAATTCATACTTGTTTTGCTTCGGCGCCTTTTGCGTCTTATTTGCATTCGCGCTACAAGTGCGCCCCAAGCTTATATGCCCGCGCTCACGCTCGCCCTCTGCCGTTCGGACTACCTCAATGTCTCGCCACTTGGGAGACGTCCCAAATCATGCTCGCTGTACGCCTGCCCTTTTCATTTATATATTCCATAAATGTAAATATACGGTCTGAAATAAAGTCAAAAGAAATGTGTGTGTGTATACATTTTCTTTAATGGCCCAACTTTTTCTGATTAACGGTTGTACATATTTTTTTAGTGTCACCCTCCAGCTTTTCCAGTTTCCTTTTAAAACATTTGGAGCTGTGTGCCTATCAGAAATAACATAATATAACAGAATATAATCAATATAGGGCATCACAGGTCGGCTCCCTCCAACCCTACAGAAAACAAACCCTGCATTATCGTATATAATGAATAGGGATGTGAGTTTATAGTGAAGCAGATAGAAAGGCGGCTCTCTGAAAGGCCAGGAGAAAATATCCATAAACATGTTTGATTTGATTGACCTTTTAGAGTGTGTTAATGGGATCTGTCGCTCTGTGATAAATGTGCTCAGCTACGTTAGCTGCTCGGGCTGAGGCCGCTGTCTGTCAATGGCATCGATTTGAGTAGGCGCTGACTTGGATGCCAAAATCTTATTATGTGAGATAAAGAGGGGGTGGTCTGTGCAGAAGTACCTGCAGAGTCCCACTGCCAATTCCATTAGAGCAGGGGTGAAAGTGAAGCACCTTTTATTCCAGCTATTTTAAACCTCTTAAGATGGCATTCACCATGAATGTCAGAAAGTATGACTGTTCACACTTCTGTAAGTATCTGAATTAAAAATGGTTGAATTGTATTGGAAAGCATCCTTTCAGGTGAGAATGGCTGAGTTGATTTCTGATTGATGGTGCAACTTTAGTAGATAATCATTTCAATCTAACATGGCATACAACCTTATACAAACATTCTTGCGCACCTTCCCAAATGTCTCAGAACTATGTAGTTATTGGTTAATGAATAGTTCACATAATAGTTTCTTCTTCTAGAATGTCATTTAATTAGGGCTGCCCAAAACTTTGCACAAGGCTGCAGTTCTTTTACTTTCATTATAAATTTGTGTGCGTGCGTGCGTGTGTGTGTGTGTGTGTGTGTGTGTGTGTGACAAGCCGTATGTTAGAGATAAGACCGCTAAAGCAAGACACTAGATATAAAAGTTCACACAAAGCAAAACATTTTTAATTACTTAGTACTAGATCAACATGTATGTAGGTTTGACATGATAAATTATTTGGACAAATAGTGGTGTATTTTGGCATGCAATAAGGTGGGGAAAAACAAAAGGTTAACAAAAGGTTAAAATGTAGAAGTACAAGTGCTAAATAATCTAAAAAGCACAGCATGATGACTCAGAAAAAAAAATCAATGACTGCATTTTTAGATCTATAAATGTAAACAATGCACAATAGCACATGCAAAAATGCTGGGCCATAATAAAATATAAATATTTCCTTCTATACTACAGGTTCTCCATATTAATTTTATATGTCTGACTTATATTTCTTTACAATGTGTATCGGATAATAAACAGAAATGCACATTCAGTGCACAGGTCAACATTACTGAATTGCTCCACAAAGGATTGCAAAGAGGTCAACCAATAATCTTTTTTGTTTCATAGAATTTACGAGTGAAGGAACAAGGAGGTGTACCTAATACCTGATTTTATGTTTGGTAAGTTTATAGTTTGTCTTTGGTGCTAATTAAGATGATGTTTTTCTAACACCACATATCCTCTGCCATATCCTAAGGGCATATACGACTGAATGAACTAAACTGCTATGGTCAGTTGCAAATTGTTTCAAAAAACAATCAACAGCAATAAAAATAATTTTAAAAACTGTATTATCACGGACACTGCACCAGTCTGAAAATATTGTGGGATAATCACCTAATGCTAGTCTAAACCCAACAGTCATTACTAGTCATGTCATTTACTTTTTAAGATTTTTTCTATTAAATACTCATAAGCCACAAACTGTTTTGTTGTGAGTTTGGAAGGAAAAGGCAGGTATGTGGCGGGTATTTACACAAGGATGAAGCTGCAGTGTCCTCAACGCACTCTTTCAAAAGTCTTAAAAGTTCAGCAGGAGATGGGTTAAAGTTGAATTGAAATGAACTTTAACTGGCTTGGAGCCCTACCACCCAGAGAAAACCCTCTCACATTTGGCAACTCCTGTGGCTTAGAAGTAAGTGCAGGGGACAGAAGTTCATGAAGACCCGAGTTTCACACAGAGTGGACTTTATAGAGCCCTGTGATTAACTGGCGCAAGACTGCTCTGTGCCCAGTAAATTCTATGATAAATTCTGGACCCCCACAACCCTAACCTGAATAAGTGGAAGATTTTCCACATAAGATATTAGGTATAAAATGAAGGGTTTATGCATAAAAACTGCATAAACTGCATCAACAAAGGATTAATGGAAGCAAGTAATTTAGCAGTTCATCTAATATAAGCAGCTGTAGTTAACAGTGTAAGCACTGATAAAAGAGTAGATCACCTAATACAAGCCCTTTTACCATATAATTAGGATGAGAAACTGCTGCCTTTAAAATATTATAGGGAATGGGTGCATATAAATTGTCACATGCACACAGCAATAGATAAAGGCATAAAGGTTTTTCACTAGGCTAAAACTTAATTAGATGGTACGAAAAAAGCAATTAAGGACCACACCATGAATGTACAATGGAAAACCCTATTAGCTTATGATGACTAGGATTTAACTGCCAGTTTGTTAATTTGTTTGCAACTTATGCCAATCAAATTTATGGAAAGCTGCAACAATTCAAACTTTAAATTGCAATTAAAAGTAGTATTTCACAAGCTGCTCTAATTTAGCACCCTTTGATTAATATCTGTGTCATTCTCAGAATAACTGGACATTGTTTTATGGAAATTATACCACCGACATGAAGGTCCACATCCTTATAGCAAGGGTATGCTCAGGCAGCAGCCTCTTTCAGAAGCACAATGCAATAATTCCACAGTCACCCATTGTTAAAGAAATGTTTAAAAAACATTAACTTACATTTTGCAAAGAGTTTAGTGTATTGTCCTGGCCTCCAAATTCCCAGATTCCTCTCTATCCAAATCAAGCATTGGACACTCTGCACATGATTCTATTTGGTTCACTAAACTGAGTGCATTATTGCTTTGTTTATGTTTATTTAAGTGTAGACAACGCAAACCAATGCACATTTCTGGTATTTCTGGACTGTGGCAGTCTAGTGGTTAAGGTACTGGACAATGGACCAGAATGTCCAGGGTTCAAATCCCACCTCTGCCCCAATTAAACCCACAATTGCTGGAATGAGATAAA
>JAVSBV010119704.1:0-19429 GCA_033117975.1 Parotocinclus spilosoma | reverse complement strand
AGAATTTTGAGGAAAAAGATTAATGTAATACAATTTGGAATAAGGCTGTAACGTAACAAAATGTGGAAAAAGTAAAGCGCGGTGAATACTTTCCGGATGCATTGTACATGTGCTCTTATTAAAGCTAAAATGGCTGCCTCATAAAATGTCCATAAATGTAGATTCATTTCAGGGTTAACAACTAGAACTACAACTTTTGTATAATCTTTCAATACAATTAAAACTATATATATAGTGGAGAAAATAAGTATTTAATACACTGCCAAATTTTGAATGTTTTCCCACCTACAATGAATGGAGCAACTTTGCACTTTACTCACTTAAATGGAGAGACAGAATCTAACAAAAAATCTTCAGTCTTCCTTGGTCTAGGACTTCATGCAAGATCTCACCTCGTGGGGAACAGATGATTTTGAGAAAGGTAAGGAATCATGGGAGAACTACATGGGAGGACCTGGTCAATTACCTGAAGAGAGCTAGGACCACAGTCTCAAAAATAACCATAAGTAACACACCATGCCATAATGGATTAAAAACTAGGGTATGCAAAGTCCCCCTGTTCACGCCGTCAAATGTCCAGATCTCTTTCAAGTTCACCATTGTTTTCCATTAACTCCCCTTGCCATGTTTGGAGGAAGAGGAAGGATGAATACAACTCCAAAAACACTGTCCGAATCGTGAAGAATGGGGTGGAAGCATCATACTTTGGGGGTGCTTTTCAGCAAAGGGAACAGGGCAACCACACTGTATTAAAATTATAATGGATGGAGTCATGCATCGTGAGATTTTGGCTAACAACCTCCCTCCCTCAGTAAGAGCATTGAAGATGGATCATGGCTGGATTAGCAATGACCTGAAACACATAACCAGGGCAACTAAGGAGTGGCTCAGTAAAAAGCATTTCAAGTTCTTGGAGTGGCCTAGCTAGTCTCCAGACCTAAACCCAATAGAAAATATTTGAAGGTAGCTGAAACTCAACAGCTCCGAATCCTTAAAGATCTGGGGAAGATCTGTATTGAGGAAAGGGTCAAAATCCCTGCTGCAGTGTATGCAAACTTGGTCAAGAAGTTCATGAAACATCTGCAATTTCTGCCTTTGAGCACACGTCCCTCCAAATGAAAGAGACTGCTTCTGGGTCACAGTGTCCAAACGTTCTGCATACCCATGTATGTACCTTCTAAATGCAAAACTCTGAGCTTGTGCAAAACTCTGAGCTTGTGCACACTGAGCAGGTCACCTTAAGGTATTGAAATGCATTATGTTCCATATTAGACACATGATGGTAGTTACATTTTCTCAGTGCTGTTTTCATTAGGATTTTACTGTACACATACACAGCATGCATTTATATTCTGTGAATTGGATTGGGATTGGCCTGCTGTTCTACATAATGTTGTGGGGGAGGTTTTCTATTAGCAGTAGGACAGTCAGTGGCTGTTTTTGAACTGACAAGAGTTCAAAAAATGTACTACATCTAAAGGCATGGTAGTTCACATGCTGTATTGGTATGCCTCTTGATCAGATGCAACAATGCCAGGGCACATAGCTGTGCCATTCCCAGAGGTGTGTTCATTACTGTTCTGCTTTAGTTTATCGCTTAATTATTTAAACCCCCCCTTATTTATTCCTCTCCATAATCTCCACTATAGCACCCATGTCTCACCTTCGTGAGAGATAAAAAGTGAGAGGATTTAAGCTCCTGCTTAAAATATTAAGTGTTTTAATAAAGGATTAACAGCTGCAGAGTCATAAATATGACACAGTGACAGATTGTTATGGAGTGTAGAGACATCAGGACATTTAATTAGACACAGGACACCTTCACAGCTTTGATATGTGATTTGAGTCATTAAAAATAAATAGTACTTGGAAATTTTCAGAAAAGGGAGGCTAGGATTAAGTGGAAAAGAAAATGTGGTAAGGATACCAATACAATAACTCCTTGGCAGGTAGACTTACTTTGAGCTGGGAGATAAAGCAGGAAAACTGACAATGCCCCTTATACTGGCTGATGTTAAATATTCAAATCAAGAAACTGGGTGAAACTGACATTAATAAAGTACTCCATTTTATTATGAGCTCTGTATGACAAATTGAACCTCTGCAGATAAGAGATTCAAACAATTTCAAAACTGTTGTAATGCTGTTAAAATAAAGACTAGGAGAGAACCATCCACTAGGTCCTTCTAAACTTGTTTGCTTACAGCTCACAGTTCAACCATCCCACAAGTACCCAATAACAACCTCTTTGTCCAAAGATCTTATTAGCTGGCATAACCACCAATACATGCCGTGTTATCAAACAATATTAACATTAAGAGGTTTTTTTTTCTTTTTAATTCTCTGTGTCATAGCAAGAAAACTGGATAGATCTCACCAGGCAAGAAGGCATCCGAGTCCTTTCACAGTTTTGATTCCTTTGTTGAGGTAAAAGATAATTCCATGTGAAATGGTAATAAAGGGTACTGTAAGATCACTTAAATGTCAGGAGAGGGTCAAACAGTTTTACTGTCCACTAGCCACATGGTCAGGAAGTAATTACTGCATCCCTGAGAGAAAGCAACCACAACTGAAGAGGGAACACAAAAAAATATTCCACAGAGATACAAACAAAATCACTTAAAGTTCACCCAAAGCATTTCCAAAGGTTCTTCTACATTTCCATAGAGCAATACGTTTCCAATTAAAGCTCCTCAAACAAGCATTCAACACACCAGAACTGTGAAACTTACTTTAGCTCAAACGCATGCTACAAAATTGGAACCCTATTTGGCTTGCTAACGATGTGCTTAAACTCATACCGCCACCCAGTGGCCGGGGTAAGAAACGCAACTAGACTCAATATTGTGGTTTAAGGACCTCTTCGTCCTTTATACCTATTTGCCACATACCCTTTCATAAGAATATTTTTTTAGAGAGCACCTGGTTTGTAGCCAGGTAGTGTAAAGAGGTGAACAAAGGCTGTCATGGAGCTGTCCCCTCATAATTGCATTTTCAGGAGTGATAAGGAAAAGCAGACCACAAGGGTACTCTTAAATTAGATGTAACTGAGTGAAACAAGTTATTTCTCACATATCATATGGGTAAAAACTAACATATACTTGTTGTTAAATTACTTTGCTCCAAAAAACTGCCCTGAAAACTGCCACGTTACACATTTTAAATGCACTGGTCTCAGGATATTTCTCATATTACATGCAAATGAATAGGAGTGGTTAAAACTATGATGCATGCTTTTGCAACCAGCAATCCCAGGAAAAAATGTACTATGAGATTTCATAGTAAAACTGTCAATTGCTTGACAGTTTTAATGTGGACTTTCACAGTTTTAATTTTTTTTCACTACCATTAATTTTTGATGGTAATTTGGACACTTCATGGCTCTACTGTCAAATTTCATAGTACAGCTCTAAACTTGGTTGCCTATGAACTGACCATAAATTATTTCACAGTTCAACTATGGATTTTGATGGTAATTTGGCCACTTCATGGTTCTACTGTCAAATTTCACAGTACATTTTTTCCCTGGGCTTCCTCGTACAGACTTCAGCTGATTAAAATTTCAGCTGGAGATTTCCTACTTTGCAGTCTGTTTTTCTCTGTGGATTTTTGGAATGTTATAAATCCAATTTTGACAGGCATAGTTCGTGAAAGTTGCGATCAAGTGAACCACCTCACAAATTTGTATACCTGGATGAAGACTTAGTCTGTAACAACAATCGCCCCCACTTTTTTAGATACACTTTAAGTTGTTCAATCAATATTTTTATTTTAAGGGATCTGTTATATGTAATAGTTCTGATTTTTTTTTGTGCTAATGGTTGCATGAATGGTTGTCTTGAATGAATTAATGAATGTAAATCCTGTTCAGCCATTGCAATCAAGCTAAGTATTTTTAATATATTGTTCATAATAAAGTTCACTAAAACTTGGAATTCTTGGCATACCTGACATCTTCACTGTCACAAATACTTTTTGGACATAAATGAAGCATGTTGTGCAAGTTACTTTTGCTGGTCGTGCATTGTGTGGTGCTGTTTGTACAAAATGTTATGAGAACTGCATATAATGTTGTGTACATATTCACAGTGATTTTAGAATTGCACCAAAGTCACAAAGACAAGCTATAACAGCAGAAAAACTATAAAAAATTGTGTGATTTTACTGGAAAAACAAGGACCTGGCTTACTCATTTATTGTGCGCAACTTTAACATGGCTCCACTTTCTGACAGATATGTGAATATTAAAATGACACATTTAAAAAAACAAATATTTACCCAGCCGGTTAAAATCCCCTTTCTCACTCTCTGCATAAACGCTCCTGAGTCATTCGTAGATGTGTGATAACCATTAAGTGACAGAGGAGTTCAGAGATCCCAGATCAATAAACGGTTTGAAATGAAAGCAACATTCCAAGCTCCCATTGCAACAAATGTGCTAGAGTTGTCTAAGTGGTGTGAAAAAGGGAAACGTTACAACGTGTCTGGGAGACTGAAAAGCAGACAAACGAGTAAAAACCCTTGAAGGAAGGGGAAAATTAGTGAAAGTTTCTGGTAGCATGCAAGGGATTCTCGCAGGGATTCTCATACAAAGACAATGGAGAAATATTAAACACCAGACCATGATAAAAGTCAATGCATGAGTTTAACGTCATCAGCATCAATGAATATTCACGACTGGAGCAAGGTTACATTAATACCAGTCACACACACTTACATGAGGCCAAATCAGAGCAACCAATTAACATCTTTGGAATGTAGTAGAAAAACCAGAGTACAAAAAAACCCATGTGGACATGAAAACATGACATGAAAACACTACACAGGTGGAATCTGATTAATCTGTTTGAATACTACGGGTGATCTCTGAAGCTGTAAGCCCAATGTGATAACCACTTGTGCAGCTGTGCCTTCCAATACACTAGAGTATAGTAACTGCTAATGTAACTAAAAATAAGTGGTTATGATTGATAACATTTTTTCTCAATCTTCCAATCTGTTATTTTCCAATCTATCACACCTCCAAACTTAATTCAGCTACTTATATAGACTTTTATGGTCAGACAAGAAAAAAATACACTCACAGGGAACTATGGAACATCTGCTGAATCCTGCAATTCCCTGTGTGGTAGCAGCAGATACTTAAAATGCAGACATAGGTCAACAGCTTTAATTAATTTTTATATCAAATAGCAGAACAAGGAAATAGTGATCCAAGTGACTGTTGTGATTTGAGTATTTCGGAAACTGATCTCCTGGGTTTTTAAACAACAGCTTCTGCAATGTACACAAAATGGTTAGCAGCAGTCTGTGGGTGGAAGTGTCTTGTTAGAAGATCTGTGGAAAATTGGCCACACAAGATCAGCTGACACAAAGGCTATAGAGATACCTCAAATAGCCTCCCCATCAAATACAATATTGCAATATACTACTAATATAAATCAATTTCAGCTAAATATATATTATGTATAACAGATACGGCAACATGACTGGGCTTAAAAAATGTCTACAAATCTGGATGCATTTTAACAATCCTATCTGGCTGGTATATTTTGCTGTTTTATTAATTTTATTCTCGGATTCAATTTCCATTGATTATCTGTTGATGCTTTTTTAAATTTGATGATGAGCTTCAACCACTGTTTTTGAGATCCTTAAAAATCTTTTTTGTTCCTGTTACACAAACGTACAGCGAAAATCAAATGTTTGATCTTACAGCAGTGTGTACACTCGCACATGATTATCATACCATTAATTGAAAACGCCTTTCACCACTTTAAATTAACTGCTACTCCCAGAGGTTCACAAACCTTTGCCACTCACTGTCATATTATAGTGGATAATTTCCCCAATAAAACATTATCAAGTACAATATTTTGTATTCTTTATTAGATTCTCTTAGATGTACATACATTTATTTTATTTACATACTTTTATTTTAGATCATATTTATACAAAAATACATAACACTCTAGAGGGTTCATAAACTTATAAGCAACCGTGTATAAAGGTTTCTGACTGTATCAAAAGAACTGCTTAATTTCCTCTTCTTGCTTCAGGGGACTGCAGAACATTTCCTGGTGCATAGTAGACTGGATTTATTGTGTGCTACTAAAAATACCCAACATTGGCATTATCCTGTTGAAAGGGTTACAGCTGTACTCTGGAATCTGGAATACAGCACTGTGTTCCCTTTTATCTGAATGTTCAAAGCTTTAGATAATGAGCAGTGTATTCCGAGTTGAAATGTTTGGAGGAGTTAAAATGTTTGGTGCATCCCTCATTGTAAGAAATTGTATGAGTCATAAGTCATCAATAAATGGGGTCAGTTTAGAGTAATAATCAAGTGTGCAAGGATGTTGATTCTTTCTGTGTGTCCTCAGTGAGATAAGCTAGGAAACACCAAATGGATCCAGTGAAAAAAATAGGCAGCAGAATAAAGAGAATGTGCTCTACATAACACATCATGTCCTCCCTGTATGAGCTTCAACCTCTATCACCTCTTCTTCCTCACATATGTAGATCAGCATCTCAAGAGAACTGAGGCAACAAATCCCAGATGATTCCAACAGAAGCAACATTAATAATGTTGTATAATTGTTGCTGTAGTCAGTAACAATGTGATGTGCTCTGTCTTCATAACTGAACAGACTCAAGGCCACAAACACTCCCTATACAAACACTCTCTGTGCAACCATTTCTCTCAAACAGCTGTCAAAATACAAATGTAACTGTCATGATAAAAAAAAGTGAAAACACCCCATCCAAAATGTGGTGTGTCATTTCCATTCCTTATAACTTTTATTAAATATTTGGTCACACTAATTTGGTCATTGTGGGAAAAAAGAAAAACATGTTTAAAACATGTTTTAAATAATGTTTCAACACATCTTTAAAAGTGTGCCAGTGTCTACAGCGTACTCTAAGCACACTAAGGTTATTCAAATAAAGTTCAAAATACAACTAATTATGTATTTACATTTACTAATGTGACCAGTAACTGATAGTGGTGATGTGTGTGGTTTCCAGTGGATAGTAACAAATTACATTTACCAAGTACTGTAGTTAGGTAGAATTTTAAATAGGCCTATTTCTACATAACTTGATCTATTAAATGTTTATATGTTCACTTTTAAATTTCAGAGTAATCATTTGTGCTTTAACTCCACTACATTTCTAAAACATATATTGTTACTTCTGAGCAGAGGCAATGTCTAAATAGCAGACAGAATATATTGTTGTGCAATAATTGAATCTCCTGAAATATTTGCTTATGTGAATATAAATATATGGTGGTACTATAGAGAACGTGCACATTTCAAACAGTAAATACGAACAAGGAGGAAAAGGTGAATTTTAACCTTAAAAAAGAGGTGATACTAATTTATCTATTCTAACGATGGAATAAACAAATCAGTAAAAAAAAAAAAATATCAGTGTTCAATTTATGGTCAAGACCTAGATAAAAAGGACTTGAGAAAAAATCTAGTCTTAAAACTTCACCCCTTCTTAAGACAGGGAATAATTCACATCCAGGTATGGACCCCATCCCAGAACTACCACAAGTTTGTTCGGATGTTTGGGAATGTTTATTGGCCTTTATCTGAAATTGAGCTGTATAGCAACATAATTTTTCCCACAATCAAAATATATTCAGGCCACATAGAGTGATAGCCAAAAAAAACAAGATAGTGCATGTAATCCTTTCCATTCTGCCAAAAGAATGTGATAGATATCAGAACATTTAATGTATTTTCCCTCTGGATATCTGTGTGTATTTGTGTGTATGTGCACATTTGGCACTCAGTATTCAAATGACTAAGACACAATAAAGCAGTCTAAACTGCAGCAGAACTAGCTGGACTGCAGTACGGTGATAAATGCAAAGTAAAAGAAGTCCTGCAGTAAATTGCTATTTGGTGCTATAAAGCTGAGAGGCCTGGTTGCTTATCAGTGCTGGATTGTAGTGATGGATAAGAACAACTGTCGCTTTTACCTTCCTTAATTGCAAAAAAAGTCTATACTTTAGGAAATAACATTCACTTGTCACAGGGCAGTGTACACCACACAAAAACAAATCTAAATATATAGCATCAAATATAGAAAACCATGCCTAATAAAAAATATTAACGCAACACTTTTGTTTTTGCTCCCATTTTTCATGAGCTAAACAGAAAGATCTAAGACTTTTTCTATGTACACTAAATTCCTTTTTCTCGCAAATATTGTTCACAAATTTGTTCACAAATCTGTGTTAGTGAGCATTTCTCTATTACAAAAATAATCCATCTACCTCACAGGTGTGGCACATGAAAATGCTGATTAGTCAGTATAATTATTTCACAGATGTGCCTTAGGCTGGCCACAATAAAATTCCACTCTAAAATGTGCAGTTTTATAACACAGCACAATGCCATAGATGTCGCATTTTGAGAGGGAGCGTGCAATTGGCATGCTGACTGCGGAAGCCTAGCGGTTAAGGTACTGGACGCTGTACCTTATGGTCCAGGTTTCAAATCCCACCTTTGCCGAGCTGTCACCGTTGGGTCCTTAAGCAAGGTCCTTAAGTCACCATTTCTTGAAATGTAAGAATGTATCAGTTGTAAGTCGCTCCGGCTAACGGCGTCTCCTAAACGCTGTAAATGTAGATAGATAGATACTTTATTTATCCCATAGGGAAATTCTTAAAACTATCCTTAGGATATAATAAAATTCCCGCCATATGTGTGTAATAGCACAAAGATTATAAAAAAAGGTAAAAAAAAAAAAAAACGAGCTACTGGACAGGTAGCCTCTTGCATCCACCAGAGCCTTTTCCTGTGAATTCCTGCAGTCAGAATGTTCATTGTTCATTTCTCTACCATAAGCTGTCTTTAAAGGCATATCACATAGCCTCATAACTGCAGACCACGTGTAACCACACAATCCCAAGACCTCCACATCCAGAATCTTTACCTCCAGGATCATTTCAGACCAGTCACCCAGACAGCTGGTGCAACAATCTGTTTGCATAAACACACGATTTCTGTCAGAAACCATCTCAGGAAAGTTCATCTGCATGCTCATTGTTATCATTGGCGTCTCCACCTTACTGCAGTTTCTCATCGTTACCGACTTGAGTGAGCAAATGCTCACATTCGATAGCGAATTTAATGTTGGAGAGGTGTTCTCTTTAGAGGGGTGTTCTTATATAACAAATACTTATAACAAATAAATCCCGGTTTTCGCTGTACAGGGCAGATGGCAGACTACGTATGTGAAGTCATGTGGTGAGTTATTTGCTGATGTGAACATTGCCAATCAAGTGGCCAATAGGGGTGGTGGGGTTATGGTGTGAGCAGGCGTATATAATAAACAATGAATACAAATGCATTTTAAATATGACATGTTGAATGCACAAAGATACCCTGATGAGATCTTGAGGCCTTTGTTGTGCCATTCATTCATGACCACCACTTCATGTTGCAGCATGATAAAGCACGGCCCCATGTCACAATATTCTGTACACAATTCCTGGAAGCAGAACAAACCTCAGTTCTTGCATGGCCAGTATACTCACTGGACATGTCACCCATTGAGCATGTTTGGGTTGCTCTGCATTAGTGTATACAACAGCCTGTTCCAGTTCCTGGCAATATCCAGCAACTTTCTACTACTTAATTTCTAGGCTAATTTCTAGGCTGCTACTAGTTTTGTCACAATATGAGATATGGTTTGGAATAGAGACAATCAGTTTGTGTATGGTATGCTGCAGCAAATTAGCCCACAGCTGAGCCTGTAGATCCTGCACATCCATAAGCTGACAAAGCTGGCATCACATAAATGCTTTGTTGTCAATAAATCTGTTGACAAGGAAGTGTTGCAATCTAGTTAAGACATTCCTGGAAACCCTTTACTGTAAGTGGCCTAGCATTATCCTGCTGAAAAATGCCAGATGGAAGCCCTGCCATAAGAGGCAATACATGGTCGAAGGATGTCGTGCACACAGTATAATCAATCTGTCTATAATTGACTGTGACAGAGTGGAGACAAACCCAGCTTCCGGTAAGCAAGGCTTTAATATCTAAGACGGCAGGCAAAAACACACCGTAGACAGTCCAAGTCGGTAATAGGAAAGGCAAAACATGATCCAAAAGGGTAAGGCAAAAGGCAAAGTCGAAAAACAGGCAAAATGGTCAAAACACGATAAACATACAGTAATCAAAGTAACGCTTCTAGCACAGGGTTGAACCGAGTGAATCAGCACCAGATGATACTGACGGAGTGTATAAGTAGTGTGGTGGAAATGAGAAACAGGTGTGAGTGATTAGTAGCAGTGATTTAGTGAGTGTATGTAAGTGGGTGTGGTCTGCTGCAGTGCTGGGTTGTGTGACACTGTCAGTGTTCCTCGTATCATTATGAGGGGTGACCTACCGGCTCCCCAGATCAACACGCCAGCTGAGGAGGTGTGTAATTTCACAACAGAGGCAGGATTGAAGCACTCACCACAAGGCCTCCATACTTGAACATGTCTGTCCATAATTGAACCTAACAGCCTTCATACTTAAACCTGAACCCTGACCAGATTTCAGTACCTGAATTAATCACTAAAGATTATGGTCCCAGTCAATATCTGTCCAAGGTTTCTCATTCACAACACTATTGCAAACAAAGGCAGTGGTAACTGGCTGTCAATGGCATGACACATAATGGCCATCATGACAACAAGTTTGGAATGGCATTGACTGAAACAGGGATGTGCAGTGTAGGTGCCACCTGTGTCTGAATGGAGGACAACAAAATTACTGAGCTGCTTCACCATGTGTACATGCCCTCACATAACCTAGATGGTGGGCATTTCATTAAAGCATCTATCCTGCTTCTCACAGTCCAATGATACACCCCCTTTCAAAGTCTGTCACCAGGGCAATAATGCCTTTTAACTAGCAGTTAATGATTGTTCCCCAATAGGTACACTACCAAAAAGTTGCCTATGAGAAGCTTTTTATAGGTCATTATAATTTTATAAGCACTGTTATGCCATCAGTAGTTATTTACATATCTGCCTGAGACATGAATGACGAGTTTTGCATTAATCCGACTATTATCTTTTTTTGGCAATAATTACATATTTGTTTCCTCTGCATTTATTATTGAGGATTTCATCCTTGCTGACATGTTCCACACACAACAAGATTTATAGCGCTTAAGATGCACCAAAATGCACCAGAACTATATCATGCCACCCAATCTCCAATGTCTGCCAACTGTTTGGAATGCCATAAACTGTCACAATGTTGAACCAACCTTAAGGAATGAATTTCCAACGTATGCTCCATGCTGACATGATGAAGAAAAAATAATACCTTTTACACTTGCTACTCATGGTCAAATACCTCAGGGTACCTAGGGACTAGGAAACTTTGGTGGCAAACTTCTAGTCTATTCAAGTAGTCAGGATTCAGGCCCCATCATAGTACTGAAACAGCATTAATGTTACGACCGGAAAGCGGGTACGCTGACGGAGAGTAGACGCAAAACAGGTGCGGCGGTGGCGACGTGCTGTGTCTGCAGATTCTTGCAAGATTCGGAAACGGCGAGGAAGATCCAGAGTGTAGGTTCAGGAAGCTTCAGGAGTGGATCAGGTCGGATAGAACGGAGTAATAATCTGGCGATCTTCTCTGGTGTGAGCCGGCTAGAAGTACTGGCGATGATCAGCCATCAATGCGCTGCAGCTGGGAAAGGGCGGGATCGCGCCGGAACGTGAGCCAATGGATCTGCAGGAGAAAGCACAACACGCCGCATGCGCCGCCGAGGAAATAAACAAAACACCGGGGACACGTGAAAACAAAAGGAAGGCGATGTGAACAGGGTGCCGGCGAGGAGGAATCTAACAATTCATTAGAGTTATTAATACAATCAGATAATGTATGTGTTTCTTTTCTTGTTCTGTTAGATAACAGTGCAGCGTTTGACACTACAGATCATGATATCTTACTGAATAGACTAGAACACATTCTAGGTTTTAAGGAACTGGCATCGACCAACTGGTACCAGTTTTCTTATGTAAATAATAGATCTCTCAGGGATCTCTGCTTGGCCCACTATTACCCTCCCTGTACATGCTACCTTTAGGCTCAATTATCCGTAAACCGACTTAATTATC
Organism: Parotocinclus spilosoma; assembly: GCA_033117975.1. Taxonomy (NCBI): domain Eukaryota; kingdom Metazoa; phylum Chordata; class Actinopteri; order Siluriformes; family Loricariidae; genus Parotocinclus; species Parotocinclus spilosoma. Next base: position 7,284 of record JAVSBV010119704.1, on the reverse strand, counting down.
CATAAACTATGCAGATGATCAGCTGATCCAATTGACTGCCTTACAATCCGTAAAATTGATAATTGTGTTAAGGAAGTAAAAAATTGAGGTTTTATTATTTTGGACCCCATACTGTAAAAAACAGTCTGGCTACCTCTATCCCAAATATAGATGACTGTTTGGTAACTCTCAGTCCAACTATAAAACACGCACACATGCACATTGGCATGCACATTAACGGCTTCACACAAATTGCTTTCTTTCAGTAATATTGTTAAATTTAGAAATATAATTTCTTTTCAATAAGCTGAGAAACTGCTTCATGCATTTATAACCTCGAGGTTGGATTACTAAAATGCTTTACTTACTTGATGCTCTAGTAAATCTCTAAATAAACTCCAAGTAGTACAGAATACAGCAGCTTGAGTGCTAGAACTAGAACATTTGATTATGTCAGTCATGTTCTGTCTACATTTAATATCAGTTAAGTTCCACATTGACTATAAAATATTTATTTTAACATATAATGTTACTATTTTTTTACATTTAGACTGGGATTCATGGATCGGGTTACTCGGGCCAGAGCCTGGGGTCATGACTGGACTGCCTGCACTGTGATGCCCTGACCTTTGGCCGGGAGTGTCTGGTGGGCGGTCTGGCTGGGTCGGACTTCAGTCCTTCTAATTTTGATTTGTGTATAATAAGGGTAGAGCTGTGGGTTTACAGTCAAAAATATTTATGGTGAGCTGGAATTCTTGGTTGCTGTCTTCTGGCTTCTTTAGTGCAATCACTCAGATTTGGGGAGATGGGTTGCTGTTGTCTCTTATGATCTCTCTTGGCTGTATTGCATTGTGTTCTCCTCTTTCTAGCTATGCTGGCATTAGTGATTGTTATTAGACTCTGCTCTTTATCAATAAGTAACTACACTTTTTTTTTCTATCTGAGATTATGTTCCAGAACCTGTTCCAGCCTTCCGAAGACTTCCTGCTGATGACTCAGTTTAATAAAGTGTATTGGACGAAATATTTGCAGATAATTAAAATCTTTGACATTATTTTATTAAACTGTTATTATTCACTTACACTATATTATACTATTAATACAAACATAACTATTTCAATTAACTTCTATGCCACCCAAGGAAGATGAGTCTTTGCTCAATTTGGCATTGGCCTATGAAGATAATATAATTTTGTAAAGCTGCTTTGAGACAATGCAATATTGTAAAAAGTGCTATTTAAATAAACCTGACCTGACTTGACTATTGTAGAATTTTTTTTTTGTTGTTGGATCTAGCAACATTTCCAAACAGCAGTTGGAAATAATGGATTGTAATTGCCTAATAAATATTTTAGACTTTATGCTTAAATGTGCTCATTTTGGGACCAATACTGCCACTATGTCGTAGAACTGGACATCTCAGCAGTCTTTAAACAACTGGTTTCAGCTATGTGTGTTCATATTGCAAAATGGTCAGCAAAGACAATGTCAACAATTTTCTAGAACTTTTTGTTTAAGGCTGATGGACATAACCCGAACACCACTGAAACATAAATGCTGACACGTAATTTGTTTTATACCATCATCCAGCCAAGTATTGACACTTCAAATGCTAGGACTGATAATATAGATGTGTCAAGCAAACTGGACAGTCAGCTCAACACTGGACATTGTTATTCTGAGTGTGCAGTAAACACAGCTTGGATGTGACATATGTAAAACTATGCTATTTAGAACATTCCAGTAATAACTGAAACCACGTGGTACTTCTGTAAGAATCAAACAAGGGGCTCTGATCACCAAAATTACATTTCTGTGAAATGCTTGATTAGTGAATATTTTTTAATGTATGAATCTAGGGAAAAAATAAAGATGGTGATGTGGCTTTTTTGTATTTGGAATGCAAATTAAATTCAGTTGGGTAATTTTTTACATTTTAATAAATGACAGTGCAATTGTGTGATCATGTGGTTCTTATGGCGTTAACTACCATCCACATATGTACCGTGCAGACATTCTTGATGAGTTTGAGGTTAATTACTTTGACAATTAGAACCCTTTTTGGCAGTGTTTTAATTACTGGTAATTTAACTATTCATTTGCAAGTTTCCACAGAATCAATAACTTCTGAGACTATTCCAATGAAAATAGCCCCTTGGGACTGTGGTAGCCTAGCGGTTAAGGTACTGGACTCTGGACCTGAATGAACCTGATGGTTCTGGGTTCAAATCCCACCTCTGTCAAGCTGCCACAGTTGGGTCCTTAAGCAAGACCCTTAATCCACCATTGCTTGAATTGTAAGACTGTATGAGTTGTAAGTTTCTCTGGATAAGGGAGTCTACTAAATAATGTAATGTAAATGTAAATGTAAAAAAGATCCATCCAACTTGGGTGTCTTAGACAATATATGTAAGACTTAATTGCAAATGATATGTAATTAATCTCAGTTATCTTAGATTTTTAGTTGGCATTGGTAACAATGCATTGGGTCTCGTAATTAATGGACCATTCATGTGGATTGCATTAATGAGTTTGTTGTGTTGTGTATTAAAGAGTTTATTGTGTAGTGACAACATGTTTAACTGTGTTTGCACCTGTAGAGAGAAGCTACAATTTATTCGCAATGAGGGGGCATCTGGATTGGCCCGCCTTTCTAGTGATGCAGATTTGGTCATATTGCTCAGGTCTGTGGTGTGTTGTTAAATTACAGTTACATATTTCTGAAGAATAGCTTTAGTTGATTTGAGTTTGTATACAGTATTTGTGTAAGAGCAGAAAGTGAGCAGTCATGATATTATCAAAGATATGTGTATGCCAGGTTTGTCACAAGCTACATGGTGCCTCTCTTCTTGCAGCCTATTTGAAGAGGAAGTGATGTCATATGTGCCACCCCATGCCGTACTGCACCCCAGTTACAGTCATGCTTCCCCACAAAGCTCCCCTGGTGAGAGGTCACATGACCAAGTATTACAGCATGTTTTCGTCCATATAGTCTTTGTGTCCCATGATTCTCATGTATAAAATATTGTATTTTCTACAATAATAAGATCAGTGCTTAATACTACACATCCAGTCATGTAGAGAGAGAGAGCTCACAATCACAACAACAACAAAACTGTTCATCTCTTGGTAAAACTCTTGACTGTGGATGGAAACAAAGGTCTTGGAGTGAGAACAATCTTAAGCAGAGCATTGATCTACCTACTTGATCTACTATGGACCAGAATTCGCTTTTTATAAGAGCATCTATTATTTATAACATTCCTTTATTGTTAGAATTAATATTTTTAATATACTTTTATACATTTTGCGATTTATGTAAAAGCTCCGCATAAACCTGCAAAACAGCGAAAATCCGCTATATATTTTTCCATTCATATAAAAAAAAAAACAGATGCACCGAGTCCGCAAAGTGGCGAGGGAACACTATATAGTGAAGGTTTAAACGCATAAACTTTTTTTTTTCAATATATTCACTCATTTGGAATTTTATGCCTGCAACACATTCCAAAAAAGTTGGGACAGGGGCAACAAAAGATGAGGAATGCTAAAAAAAACCTGTTTGTAACATTCCACCGGTGAACACAGTTTATCACTCCATCTACAAGTTAAAACTGTACCAGCCATAAATCAAAAAGCCATGTATATATGATACCATATATTAACATCAGCCAGAAATGCCGCCGGCTTCTCTGGGCCCGAGCTCATCTGAGATGGACTGACACAAGGTGGAAAAGTGTCCTGTGGTCCACATTTCAAATTGTTTTTGGAAATCATGTACGCCGTTGTTACGATTTGTGGTGTTGGTGTTGGTGTTAGGATGAAGGATAGACAGAATCCCTCAACGGATAATAATAATAGGGAAATAATGTAAATAAAAAGGGATTAAGAGCGGAGCGTAAGGCTCTGGAACACACAAAAAAATAAAAGGATGAAATGGCGCACCGCTTGTGTTGCGCAAACTGATCGTGAGGGGGCGCCAAAGCGCCAACGGGGGAGGCAGAGAACATGATTTGGGATATCTCCCAAGTGGCGAGGCATGAAGGTAGTCCGAACGCCAGAGGCCGAGCGTGAGGAGCGCGAACAGATCACAAAAGGCGCTAAAGCGCCAGGGGGCGAACGTGAGCTCGGGCGCACGTGTGGCGCTAGTAAGCCGAGCCGGGGCGCGTCCCATTCAGGACAGCAGCAGGCTGGAGTGAGGCTTGTTGAGTGCCGAGTATAAACTGAAGCGTGCAAGGAGCGCACGAGTACGGGACGGGAGACCCTCAAAGTTCCCCTTAAACTTTAAATACCTCGGGGGTTCCCCCATACACATCCGTCGGCACTAAAAGCCCCAGGACGTAACCACTATCCCTAATGGTGCGCGCAAGTGCGCGATCATGCCGGTAGCCGGGCGTGTGTACCGAGTGAAGACGACCTGGCACCGAACAGCGCGAAAGGTAGGAACCCTAACAGTCATGTCCTCCAGGCCAAAGAGGAAAAGGACTGTCTGCATTGTTATCAGCTTAAAGGTAAAAAGTCAGCCTCTCTGAAGGTATGGGGGATTGTGAGTGTCCATGGCATGGGTAACTTGTACATCTGTGAAGGCATCATTAACCCTCCTGTTGTATTCACCTCCTGCCCCTTTAGTGTTCCCGGTCAAAATTGACCGGTCTGTTTTAACTGCTCTTAAATTAGCACAAAAACCATTTTTCATTACCAAATTTGTATTCAACATTGCCTAGCTGTAAACAATGTCTCAAAGTAGTGTGTAACATAAATTTATAGAATTAGACATAAAATAACTGCAGTGAAAATAAAAATAGGCACTGAAAATATATTACAAATTAAACATGTAATGTAAAAAAAAAAATTTAACCAAAGACCAAAGTCAACATGAAGTCGTGTGCGTGTGCGTGTGTGTGTGTGTATTCATGCACATGAGTGGCATGCGACACATAGGTCAGAGTTTGCCTTGCAAGAATAGGCATCGCAGGCTTGTTTTTGCTGTCCTTATTGGAGGAGAGCAGCCAGGGCAGCAGCTGGGGCTGGGGCTTGCAAACTCCTAACCAGACTGGCAGAGGCTGGTGTACGGGAAATGTGCTGGCGCCGTTGAATATGAGGAGTCACCAAAGCTTTTCCAAGCTCTGCTAGGAAAAGTCTCCCCTTGAAATTCTTCTCCTGATTCCAGGTTTGGTCGATGGCTCTCCACACCACATATGCGTTTAAAGCAGACACATCAAGGATGTTGTGGAACAGTGACACAGGCCAGCGGGCTGTCATTCGCTTGCAGGTGTATGGAATCTCTCCTCTATATCTAAATCATGTTGTCTTCCACTTCCGAGACATCCTCCTCCATCTCTCCTTCAATTTTAGTGCCCTCTTCATCATGTCCAAAACCTGGACCAGAACCACTTTGACAGATAACCGCTTGGTCAGTCACCTACTTATTGTGCTCCGAGTAAAAGAAGTGCAAGGCAAACATCAAGCTATATATGGGGTCTGTGTAAAGATGAGGCTCCCGTGTGTGATAGGCACATAAGCACGGGAAAGAGATATAACATAACACATAACAGACACCTGTCTAGTCTAGTCAAGATATGATACATTGTTTCATCAGGAAGCTGGTTCACGTGGGAGGATCGGCACATAAGTCAAGAGATGTGTACCCACAAAAGACATTGTTCAGTGTAAAATGTGTGTGTGTGAGTGAGTGGGTGAGTGAGTCTGGGTGGTGTGTATGGGGATGTTTTTTTTCTGATGGATGAATATAGTCTAAATACCCATTCATTTCCTATGGTGGTCATTTTTGACCGGGAACACCACAGGTGTAACAATACTGAATAAAACACTCAAAATGCAATGAAAGAGGTGATCATCACTTTTATATGTTCAAGTGCATAATGAGGAGGATATCATAAGGCCTTGAGGCAATTAGTTGTAAAACACAATATTTATGAGTGTTTTAAGTTGTAAATCGGTCAGATTTGACCCGAACACCACAGGAAGGTTAATTCATCCCTTACTGTTGGATATGTGCCCAAATCATTTTGTGTACCTTTAATAAATTGATTAAAAATCTTCTGGTCCTTCCCTTTCTAGCTATGCTATTGTATCTAGTGTTGCTGAAGTTTCATGCTACACATGGCATCAATGGTTGTAGTCTCTGTGCCATTAACAGCAACTAACTACATTTTATCTTTCTCCTTACCAGGGCCAGCCCCATACACTAAAATGTTCCTCTGTACGAGCTCCACTCAAATTGTCCCTGTTATCAGATCCACCAATACCATGCTGACGCCACAGCAGAGGGCAGTTATTCCCTCCATCATCCAGTTGGCTAGGGATGACGTGTCACCAAAGTTTTTTTCTTCCAAGTGTAGCAGTGGGATATGTGTTATTACACTAGATTATTTAAAAGGTACTCTTAGATCTGAGATATAAGTCAATGATAAATATGTTTCTTAATATTATTTAAAGATTTGTTGCTGTAATTTCTTTGTTGTTTATGGATTGGTGGTGGGGAATAGATTAATCTATTACGTGGTACCTATATGAACAGCTTCAGAAGCGAGTGTGGGGCTAAGGGGAGAGTCTGCCTCATGTTTCTTTTTTTTCTGAAAAGACGCCATGTTAAGTGGAGGTACGCAGTGGCGCAGCTCCACAATTCTATTTCGAATATCTGAAAAAAAAAGTTCAGTTTTGATTAAAAACAGGTCTGTTTAGTGCATTGAGCACTCAGATGTTGACTGGCTGTATGTTTGAACAGTTAAAAGCACAAAAATAATAGTTTTGTTTGTCGTCCGTTAGTCCGTTAGCCCTTTAGTCCGTTAACATGTCCGTTGGCGCGATTTGCAAAGGCTAACTGCAAGCGCTAATATGGACGCTAAATAATATGTGGAGCATTCGGTCAGTTGAATGTGCCAGTTAACTATGAGTTGCTAGAACTCTTATGAATGTACTTTGTTTTGTTTATTTGTGTTTCTGTAATTTGTGTGGACTAAATATAATTATGGGTGAACATATAACAGGTACAGATGAGAGAAAACAAGAACTGGTGAAGCCTGGTTGAGTGTATTATGTGTACTTTATACAGGTTTGTTTAATTTTTTGAAATATTGCATTCATGTTTAGTTATTGGGGAAACATACAGTATAATATACACACTGTAATGTATGTACAGTGATGTAAAAAAGTGTTTGCCTCGTTCCTCATTTCCTGTTTTCTTGCATGTTTTTCACACTTAAGTGTTTCGGAACATCAAACCAATTTCAATAGTAGTCAACACAAGACAAGACAAGTAAACACAAAATGCAATTTAGAAAT
>JAVSBV010119680.1:0-19435 GCA_033117975.1 Parotocinclus spilosoma | reverse complement strand
CACACTTCTATTATCTTTTCCAGGGACATCCATGCATTTTTCAACAAGACAATGCAAACCCACATTACAAAGGCATGGCTGTAAAAGAAAACCTGCTGACATCTCCTGTTTGAAATCACATCATTATTTAGTGTTAATCGTAATCATAACATCGTTATTTACTTTGTAATTCATTACTAGCTCTAAATTGACCCATCCCAACTATTTTTACAATGTGTTGTAGACCTAAAATAGATGTTTATTAACAAAGGAAATGAAGTTGACCAGACACAACATCTTCTGCAATGAAATAAAAGTGTAAATGTAAAAAAAGCTGTGCGTTTTTATATCCACAATGCCAACTTTTTCTGGTTTGGAGTTGTGCATCCTTCCTAAGAAACTGCTGAATTGGTTTGAGATTTATTCAAAACATAATATTTTACCATGTTTTTAAGTTTTTATTATATGAGAAGACAGCCAAACTATATACAACAAGCTTGATTACTGAGCAAAGCTTTTGGTCCAGTCGACAGATTAGACAGGGTCTTCGACCAAACTTTATTGTTTTGTGCAAATATTCACAATTGATGCTTGCAACATGTTCTGAAAGATTGTGCCAGGAGTTTGTTTACCACTGTTACATCACCTTTACTTTTAACAACAATTAATAAGCGTTTGGGAACTGATTACAATAATTATTGTAGGTGGAACATTTTCAATGGGAGACAGGCCTGGACTGCAGGCAGGCCAGTCTACTACCTGCACTATTTTACTACAAAGCCACACTGTTGTAACACATAAAGAATGTGGCTTGGCATTGTCTTGCTGAAAAAAAGGGACTTTCCTGAAAAAGACATGGCAGCATATGTTGCTCCAAAATCTGTATGTACCTTTCAGCATTAATTGTGCCTTCAGAGACATGCAAGTTACCCATGCCAAGTGCACTAACATACCCCCATACCATCAGAGATGCTGGCTTTTGAACTTTGCACTGATAACAATCCGGACAGTCCTTTTCCTTTTTGGCCTAGAGAACACTACGTCCATGAAGCTGGCGGCTTTTCTGGGTGTTGTTAATTTGTGGCCTTCGCTTTGCATGGTAGAGGTTTAACTTGTACTTGTACATGGAGAGATGAACTTGGTTCACTGACAATTGTTTTCTGAAGTGTTCCTGAGCCCATGTGGTAATATCTATTACAGAATGATGTCAATTTTCAATGTAGTGCTGCCTGAGGGATTTAATGTTGGTTTAGGCCTTGCTGCTTACTTGAAGAGATTTTTCAAAATTATCTGATTCTTTTGATAATATTATGGACTGTTGATGATGACAACTCTAAATTTCTTGCAATTGCACACTGAGAAACGTTGTACTTAAACTGCTGGACTATTTCAAGCAGTTCTTCTCACCCCATCCTTGCCTGTAAACAACTGCGCTTTCCGGGATGCTCCCTTAATACCCAGTCATGACACTTACCTGTTCACCTGCTACAAACAGCAATTCCTCAACATTTCCAGTCTTTTGTTGCCCCTGTCCCAATTTATTTGGAACAGGTATCGTTGGATTACAGTCATCAAAGGCATCAAAACCAAATCAGGTCAAAAAAATATGTCATTAAGTAAAATCATGCAACCAAGCAGCAATGAGAAGACAAACATTTAGGTTGATAATCAATTTCTTCTCTTTGATTCTAGAGTTGCTTTTTTGTCTATTTTCATAAATTTCCTCAGGTGAGAGAAATAAAACAGAGAGATTGATCACCATGAAGAAGAGATCATGGGTGAGAATGGGTGGCTTGAAATATCCATGCGACTGTACAGATAATTAAGGAACTTTGGATTTACCACTTTTTGGCCTCTCATAAGGTAAATAGTCAGGACCATCAGAAGCTTATGAATAATACAACACATGCGACATTCCCACAATCACGCTCCGCAGAAAGCAAAGGATGAGAAACATGAGAATATTACTGGGAGTTTTTAGAGGCAAACAATATTCACGATTTCCATGGATAGGCCACAGACCATACTCATAGCTTCATCTGATTTAATAAAGTTTAAAAATACATACAAATAAATATAATATACTGAGCCTTATGCTAAGTTTTTGTGATATGGACAACTGGCGGCAGGCATAAGCCCAGTATGTTAGTGAAGTTAGAGACAAAGCATTAGTTTGAGGATGCAATTCAAATTTAGAACTAAATTTAAAATACCAAAAAAATTAAAAGTTTTTATAATGTTTATAATATAGTAAAGTTTTACAAAAATTCTGCTAGTTTTACAAAAATTCTACAAGTACTTAATTCAATGAGAGGTTTGATGGTGTATGACATAAAATATGATATGCATTCACTCCTATTTTTCCCACTTTTACTCTTAATACTCCTTCCGATCTCTTTGTGTATAATCATATAAAGTTTATTATTTCATTATCACTGACTTCCTGACAGCCAAACCCTAATTTACGCATTTGTGTGTTCGGCCAGATATTAAACAACACTGGAACTTGAAGGACACAATCCTGTCTCCTTTTTCAGTTCATGCTATATGCAATCGAATTCAAATACAACGTAGAGACCTGCCACCTGCAAAAAAATTCTGAATTGGATGCTGGATGCTAATGGATGGAACATATTATTTTATCAACAGTTTCATTGAGTATTGTGAAAGGAATAATCTAATCTAAAAGACTAAGGAGATGGTGGTGGACTCTGAACAATACCCTGCTCACCCATTTCTCTTTATTGGGTGAAGCTGTGGAGGTCGTGTAGAAGTATTTAGAGGTCCATTTAAAGCATAGACACAGAATTTAGGGGATATTTATTAATGGGACATTTACTTTTAAAATATCCCCAAATTTGTGAGCAGTATAGAATGAATAAACATCTTCATATCACGGACAATGTCTTAGCCTTTCTTAATTACAAAGCAAAGGAACATCTTTACCAACCAACACTTTCCTGTATATCTGTCTGTCTGTCAAACTGTCCCTTCCTCTGCCCATAATACAATACAACAACAACAATAATAATAATAATAATAATAATAATACAGGTTTGTTTGCCTCCTACCTTTGCTACAACAGGCTTTGTTCTTTTGAGATATCTTTCTACAAGATTTTGGACCATGACTATGAGCTTCTAATGTTGGACAGTAAAAAGTGTATGCTTTACGTTATTGATGTTTTACAAGTGAGCGTTGCTGAAATAGCTGAGCACAATAATTAAAAGGGGTACACACAAACCTTTGTCTAGTAGTTTACTAATCATTTATTAGCATTAATTAAATCAGAGTTGCAATTTGTATGCTTTTAAGCAACTGGTTCACCTAAGCAAGCACTTCAACTTTTTTCATCTTTCACTTCAAACAAACATTTAGGACACACAGATGCACCTGTGTTTATGAACAGTAGTGTATTTGTAGTTGTGTAGGTTTTTGCAAATGCCTCGCAAAAATGTAAGCCTTAGTCATGTTCATAACTCCACCAAATACAAATGTGTCATTCATATTACTGGGTTTCTGCTGAGTAATGACACACTCGTCATATAGAGTCAGAACAGATGAAATAACTCAAGGTTTCGCTGACCCATGCTTAAATTCAGCACAGCTGCAATCCTTAGTATATCAGATTACTCAACACTATTCAACTCAAGAAGACAAAAATGCATGCAAAACATAAAACTGCTGAGCAATAGGAGTGCTGAGATGATTCATATGCTCACATGAAATCATCATTAAAAACACTTATCTTATCTTATTCTGACAAATATATCAAACAAAATAAGCAAATAAGCAAGCATTTAACAATCTACAAATAAATTTGTAGGCAGAATCAACAGGGACATTTTTATAGGTGGATGAGATACATTCTGTTTGGTAATACACCCCTGTAGGTGGACAGCTGCCACACTTAAAATAAGAGAGACTAAAGTAGAATGATTATGGTCTTGAACCTGTGTTTATGTGATAATGATGTTGACATTAGCACAAAATATCGTCTTTGATACCCGTGAAACTGCACCTGGCACATGTCTGCAATAGTAGGATTTTTCCACACAAACATCAGAATTACAGGGGCAAGCACAACACAGGTGTGTGACAGTCATTAGACACTGCGACTTTAGAGCTGGGCCTAGACAGGACAAATATATTAATTTGTGAAACAGTTTTTCAGAATAATTCAGAAACACTGAGCACAAATAACAAAAGCCTTATAAAGCAACAAGTTTTATCCACCAATATTCAGCTCCTTCACTTAAAATAGCATAATGATTTAAACAAAGTTAATGATAATAAACCAAAGCCTAAACATTAAAATCTGATTAAAAATGACGAGGCATTCACCAAAATGATATGAATAATTACTTGAAACCAGTCCTTCTTTAGACCTGAGAGAGTGTGAGCGCGAATCATAGATTCAGTGTTACATAGGAACTTGATCACCAGTTGCATATTGGTACAAATTTACAATGCATTTGGAAAGTCTTCAGGCCCTTTCACCTTCTTCACATAACAATTTGTTATGTTGTGGTCTTTTGCTCAAATAAAAACAAATTTTACGTAGCATTCTGTACTCAATACCCAACAATGATTGAAATAAAAACAGAATTTATAAATTTCTGCAAATGCAATAAAGGATAAATCAAATATTAAAATAATAAATATAACAATAATGGCATTGGCATGTATTCATACCTTTTAGTTTAGTAACTTTAGAACTACGTAGTTAAAGCACCTTTACAGTAACTACATCATGCAGTCTTCTTGGGTATGAGGCCACAATGTTTTAATTCGTGTAATTTTTATGGCATTATTCTCTGCAGACCCTTGCAAGCTCAAACATGAGCTTAAGATATTTCTTTCCCCCAATCGGACTGGGACAATTTAAAGCTAGTAGTAGATAAAAAACTGAATAATGATATCATTTAAAACAGGTGATGTCAGCAGGTGATTGTAATCATGATTTTATACAAATTCAGCATCCAGGAAATGCTGAGTAGTTAATGAGCAAAGATGTCCAGACCATTACTAAAAGGTTTAAAAACAGTGTACATCAAACAATGACTGGAAAGGATTTGCAAATTTCTCCCTCTACAGTGCATAATATTATTAAGTGATTCAAGGAATCAAGAGGACATAAAGGCCAAGGGCGCTAATTTAATCGGAAAGCCTCTGTACATGTGGCACTGTCAAGACTGTCAAAAATAAGTGATACATTGATAAACATTTGTCAAGCACTACAATGCCTACAAACACACACACATTGACAAATACACTTATTGGCACTTGGTTTTTGGAAAAAAAAAACTGGACACTTTGAGCTCTGGACCAAAGATGAAAGAGACCATCCAGACTGTTATTAACAACAAGTCCAAAAGACTGGGTCTGTCATGGTATGGGGCTGTGTTAGTGCCCTTGGAAAATGTCATTTATACTTCTGTGATGGCCGCATTAATGCAGAAAAGTTAATTGTTCTACAAGACAATTCAAAACCACATGCTGCACACATTACAAAACCATGGCTATGGAAGAAAATGTTACGGGTACTGGACTTGCCTGCCTGCATCCTGACCTGACCTCAATAGAGAATGTGGGGATAATTTTGAAACGGAGAATGTGACAATGATGAACCCATACTGTTGCACATCTTAAGACATGTTTGCTGAAAAACATTGACAAAATAAGACCTGAAACACTGAATGCTTTAGTATGCTCTGTGCCAAAATGTCTTTCAAGTGTTGTAAAAAAGGAATGGCAACATTCAATGTCCCAACTGTATCTGTGCTGCAGGCCTGAAATGCAGGAATGGATGTTTATTAACAAATTAAATTAAGTCAGAGCACAAATTTTCTCAGGTTCTAGCTATACTGCGCATAAAAATGTGTGGATATTTCTGAATGAAATATCTCATCATTACATATCAACCAATTTTTGTGAGCAGTGTAAATGCAATGAAATAAAAGTCAAAATAAATATAAAAACACTGTCATTTCATTTGCATTGTTTATACTGTCCATACTTTTTTCTGAATTGGAGATGTATCAATGTGAAAAAAAAATCTGTATTCACTTTCTCATTATGGTGTGTTGAGTACAGATTGATGGGAAAAAAAACTTGACTTTTTATTTAGCACAAGGCTTTAACATAACAAAATGTGAAAAAAGTTAAAGGGTTTGAAAACTTTCAGGTTGCATTGTATATGTAATTTACTTGCAAAATAGTTCCAGACAGTTTAGGCTACATGGACCAAAGACATTTAAATAATAGTTTTATAATAAAATATGTTTTTTTTGGTTTTTACTAGCTGCCATGGATAGTTCAGGCAATATTCCATGACACATTTAGTTGTTAGTGGTTTAGAATGTGGCCAATAATTTTATTTTGTAGTTACTTTAAGTATTGCCACTGTAGACCAGATTGTACATTGTACATTGTAAGAGTGTAGATTGTAAGTTTGTAGAATACAGCTGAATACCTTAAATATAATATATTGTATATACTATATAGAAATCTTACAGGTTGAGTAAATGCTTTTTTAAATCTTCCCTAGCTAGCCACTGATGCATATTTAAAAATACAAATAAACTGGTATGCACTGAAGTGTGAATAAAATAAAGGTATTATGATCAAACTTGAGGTTGTAGTGCTTTGCCTGAAAGAACTTGGTACTCAGCCTATTTAAGCAACAGTTATAATGGTAAGCAACCATAGTTTTCAGGATGTATTCTCATAAAGACGATATTCTCTGCCCACAATTTTGTGTCCTTCAAGAAACAAGCTTGTTGTTTAATTGGAGACACTGAAAGTTTGCTTGACCCAGAATCTGTAAGTAGGGTGTTGTGTAAAAGTAGGTGGACACTTCAGGACTTCAGTGGCCTAATATGACAGAATGTCTTGCAGCAATCAGGCCAATTTAAACACAGACACACACATACGCACGCACACCCCCCCCCCCACACACACACACACGCACACAGAAACTATTAAACAGATTACGATGTGTTTAAATAATGTTTTCACATCTCTTCATACTATGTTACAGAATCACTATTACTCTAAACAACCTTAACATTTATGCATGTTTTTATTACAATATGTTTTATTACGAAAATATTTACAAAATGTATTATTAGAATTATATATTATTCTAGTAAGACTGTGTAATGAGTCATTTCCTTAAATTATATTCCATGTCAGTGAGACCCACATGAACCCAACTATAGTGATGACAGAAGCTTTTTGGTGGATGACCCTTCAGTAAACTTGTTGTTTGTGTGTTTGGTTTAATTTGTTTATTTAGGTCACTTTCAGCACCAATGGCCATTACACGACAGACACAAGGTTACTTTGATACACATAGCAACATCAAAAGTTGTCTTACATACAGTATATTGGAACAGTTTAGTGTAATCATTTAACCACATGCATACCTTTAAACTTTTGAAGGACACTAGACTGGGTTGGGTCAGGATTGAGCGTAAGGGACAGTGGTATCCACTGTGCTACCATGCCAGCTTCTTTAGTAAGCAAACCCCTTAGAAATGTATGGTGCCTGATGTAAAATGCTACACACTTTGAATACCTAAACTCGATTTTATAAATGCTAATATGTTAGTAAGTTTAACAAATATATTTTTTTAATACAAATATAAGTTTTTTTAAAAGTTCAAAATGTACATGTAGCAATTAAAACGTTTTTTCACATTGTTGATGATAAGTTGTAAACACCAAAGACTGATTTCAAATGTGGTGCGTCAGAGTTTGTGAAATCTTTAGAATGTTCTATTTTTTTCTGCATAAATATATAATCTAAAACATCATCAGATTTGCACACAAAGGTTTATGTACATTAAACAGAACCCAGTATAAAACGACACAGAATATTGTCATTTATGTACTGTAAAAAATGTTCCAATATTACGTATCTCTGAGTCACAAAAGTATGTAAACTTCTGATTTGAGAGTTCTGGTGTAATGTCCTTGTTCATCAAAATGCAACTAAACATTACTGATAAGTGTTGGTCAGTTCTGCACATTGGCTTGGAACAATTTCAGCCCACACCTCTGTACAGAAAAAATTCCTCACATGAACTGCTTCCACTATATGTCTACTAAATTAAGGTCAATACTTTAAATTTGGCCATTCCAAAACATTAACTTTATTCTCCTTTAACCACTTTTGGTTGACGTTAGGGTTGATGTCTAGTTGCATGAAACACTTTTTCTTAAGAGTCACTTTACAGACAGGCATTTTCTTTTGTAATTTGCTGGTGTCATTTAGAATTCATTTTTATATAAATGATGGCAGTTCATCCTGGCCTAAATGCATTTTGCTGAAATGCAGTTTTATTATTTCTTCAGATATAATGATATAGAATGTTGGCTATGTTGTTCTAGGCCTTTAGTTATTAAAAAAATTCCTTGGGTTCCTTTGTGACCTGGCTGACTACTGCTCTTGGAGTAATCTTTGTTGGTCAGCCACTCCTGGAAAGGGAAACAATGGTATTGAATTTCCACCATATACACACAATTTGTATGAAAGGACTGGTTGAGTCCAAACTCTTTTGGTTTTTTTTGTAACCATTTCTAGCCTTTTCGAGCACCACTGTTATTTGTGCCATAACATGTTTCCACAAGCATGTGTTGAGCAGATTAGATTCAATAAAACGGAGTGCCCGCTTGCACTTTCATCATATTGCTTTTTAACACCTAACTCTAATTTCACTTTTAAACAAAATTCTATACCACTTAGATGTATGTAATATTAATTAGTTTCCCCCAATACAAATTAAAAAAGTATAATATTTATTGTTTGTTAAATTGAGTTCTCTTTTCTGGGACTTGTGTAAATATCTGATGATGTATTAGATCATATTTATGCAGCACTATACATTTTCAAGCACCACTGTATCTAAATTCTTTTACTTTGCTGGAAGAGAATAACTAACCATAACATGTGAGCTCTTGTCTATCATGGTGTCTTCTTTCGTTTTTTTTCAAAGAGAACTTAACACCTTTTGATGGACCTGAAGAATGATCCAGTGCTTTCAAAGGGATTTGTTCCATTAAGCATCAGTTTGACCTAATAGAATACTGTCATAACAGACAGTAAACATAAAGAAGTTGTTTACATTTACAAATAACTATTTACATTGCCTGGATCTATATCTTTATATATACGACTTTGTATATAATAAAGTTACTGCTGAAACGTTAATTTAATACAAGCAAATTCGCACACATAGTCACTCACTCAGCTTCAACTGCTGACATATTGAACTTTGACATATTGAATTCTGTCTTCACTGTACAAGGGCAATATAAGCAGTTATTTAAATAAAATGGTTAAAATTTAATGAATATCTTATCCTGGTCATGCTGAGGATTAAAGGATAAATCCTGAGCCAGCATCTATGCATTTTTCCACTGTGTATGATTTTTCCGCTGTAAACTCTTGTAAGTATTTCATCAAGATTGCTATTTGTTTTAGAATTATGGCACTATATATTTTATTGCAGCAGTCGGCCAGAGGTTGCACATGAAAAGTCTGCCTTCTGCTCAGAAGTTAACAAGGCTACATTCAGTGCAACTTTTTGTGCACATATAACTGTTTGGATTTAGCACTTGCAGAACTTAACTACCCTGTGGGCCATGATCATGTGCCAACAATGGCATGTGCTGTAACTACACAAACGACTGAATATTACACGATGCTGTATGTTAAGACCATTGTTTTAATTCAGGAATTTTGCAAAATGTCTGTCAAATGGAAGGAGAAATGTGACATTTCCTGTAAATATAAAATTTGAAGGTCACATTGTCAGATTTGCATAAACTGTGTTGGTTCTTCTGTTTTACGTAGTAGTCTTAGATAGTCTGAAAATATGGGATTTGGCTGACCATAGCATTAATGACACAGACATACCACATTTTTTTCTTTAAATATATATTTTCAGTATCATCCCCTTTAAGCATGCCTTATTTATGTCTGAAGCAACTTTTTTGGGAAAGACCTTAAAATCAGTCCTTCTACTCTAGAGGTTTAAAGCATGAAGGCAGTCCCATAGAAATATGTGACTTGTGTAATTCCTCCATACTACTAGAATAGATTTATTGATGCTGAGAAAACAGTTTTATAAACAAAGGTAAAACATTGAAATTTACTAGTTGATTACTTCTAATGTGACAAGGATAACCAGTTAATATCAGTAATTTTGTCAGTTTATGTGTTGTGTTTCTCTTAGTGGTTCACATTGAGCTGAAGCTGAGACATGTCTTGGCAAACACAACACAAATATATTACATACATAACAAACATGATCAAGTACAAGCAGTCAGTTTGAGCCTATATCATGTCACAATAACATAACCACTTCTTGGTCAATTCCAAAAAATAAGCAAGGTATCTTAAGTGAAGACACATGAGAACTTACTTTTCACAATGTAGTTAGCCTAAGCAGAGCTGGCAGTGCACATTAACTCACAGGTAGGTGGCTATGTATAAAAAAAACCTCAAACGTTTACATTGCAAGTACCATGAAAAAAAAATAACCAGAAAATCAGATTGTAAAATTATTTCTGTATTTATTATTTTTAACTATATGTTATTATACACCTATGTTTTGTTAAATTAAGGACTATTTACCAAGTACTCAAACTCTTCATTGTCGCTGGGTCCTGCGTGTATTATGTATTATTATGTAAGTAATTGTTATGGGGGGGTCAAAATTACTCATTTTGTTTTCAAAAGGCTCTAACAGTGCCAAAACATTTAAAATATGGAGCAAAGGCTACTTCTGCCTTCAAACAACTCAACTTGCAAATAAATGTATGAGCTCTCCAAATCAGCCATTACACAATGGACAACAAAAGAGTACATATAGTACTTGGTGTGAATCAGTGCAAATTTTTTTGTAATTGTGTTAGCTTTCATGCCTACAGTCTATGTGCCTAATTTGCCAACTTCCAAATAATTGGATCCAGAATTCAAATGCTTTGAAGCAAAATGTATTGGAGTGGAGTGTCAAAGAGGTGCGTCAGTGATTTCATATTGATGGAAGTAGTTTCTAATATTTAAGAATATATGTTTTTTTCTTAACCATAGTTAAAACATTCGAGTTTGGACTACCCGAATGACACCCGTGTTAAATGTTTTGCTAAAGGGTGTAAAAAATGTGCCAATCCAATGAGAGAGGGCAGTTTGCAAGAGATGACTTCTGCTCTGCTGAAAGTGATAAAAAAAAACCAACTGGACCCCATTTTCTTTTAGCAGGGCAAAGCAAACTGTAAACAATGTCAGTTTTTAAAGACATATCAATGTTTTGAAAGCTTGTATAGTCATGGAGTTGATATGTTTATGTAACTAATATGTTTGATTACATTACAATTAATATGACTTCAGAAACAAATTTAATTTCATTTCATTCAGTTTCATTTCTATGTATTTCCTGAGCACATAGAAATACATAGTGCTTAAAAAAGCTAAAACTGTGTTTGTGTGTGTATGCGTATATCTGTATGTGTTTGACTGTGCTAGTGTATGTGATGCAGACATTTCCAAAAACATTTTGGAATAAGTAAGAAAGAAGAGTTGCTATTCATTTGTGTTGTGTTGTGTGTGTTTGCATGTATGTGTATGTAGCAGCAGTGTGAAAAGAGAGAGGGCGATATTAAGGGGATGTGCATGTGTCTGAGCAGTCTGAGGAGTACATGGGAGAGCGAACAGTATCTTTGAGTGTGTGTGGTGTTTGCCAGTGTGCATGAGTGTGTGTATGTACAAACATAATTGCATGTGTGTTAACATCTATGCAGTGTTTGTGTGTCCTAGCATGTCTATATGGCAAAAGCATGAGAAATGAGAGGAAGAGAAAAAAGGAGACGTGTTTGTGTGTGTGCTGTGTCTGTGAGACAATGTTGACCTGTTGTGACATCAACTTTGCAGTAAGAGTTTGAATTTGTATGGGAATTTTTTAATATATTATTGTAAATTTACTAAAAACTACAAATGCAATCGATTCACACGTATTACTGCCGAAGTCTTCAAAATACAGTTTGCACAAAGTATGCATGTTAAGTGGCTACGGCTAAATTAACTGCAGAAAACTGGAAAATAAGAATAAATATAATAATATATAATAGTATTCAAAGTAATAATGAAACAAGTATACAGTCACCCATTGAAATGATTGAATTAAGGTGTTTCTTTCACTCCCATGGCCACAGGTGTGTAAAATCAAAGCAGCTAGGTATGCAGACATCTTCTTCATACATTTGAAAGCATAGGTCACTTTAAGGAGCTCAGTGAATTCCAGCACGGTACCCTGAGAGGATGCCACCTGTGCAACAAGTCCATTTGTGAAATGTCCTTATTACTAAATATTTCACAGTCAACAGTAGGTGGTATTAAAACAAAGTGGAAGCTATTGGGAATAACATCAACTCAGCCACAAAGTGGTAGGTCACGTACAATGACAGATCTTTATGGAATTGGTTTCCATAGCCAAGCAGCTGCATCCAAGTCTTACCAAGTGCAATGCAAAGCATCAGATACAGTGGTGTAAGGCGCGCTGTCTCAAATCTAAGTTTTTCCGTTTGCTAGGAGAACATATCATCTTCAGCATACCAATTGATTTTGGGGGAATTTGAGGGAACAGTTTGGGGATGGCCCCTTTCTGTTTCAACATAACTCTGTACCAGTGCACAAAGAAAGGTCCATAAAGACATGAATGAGCATGTTTAGTGTGGATGAACTCAACTGGCTCGCATCTTAACTCTCTGAAGCAGAGATTGAGAGCCAGAGCCAATGTCAGTGTCTGACCTCATAAATGCACTTCTGGAAGAGAAAATTTCTAATAATATACTCCTAAACCTTGTGGAAAGGTGAAGCTGTTGAAGCTGCAAATGGTTTGCCACCATCATAAGCAAGCACTATGGGTTAAGAATGGGATGTCATTCAAGACTGAATAGTTTTGGCAATATAGTGTACTTAATTGATCGTTTTTTGGGTAGGTAGGCAAAGAAACTACCATTCTAAACACCTTTAACACGTTTACTAAGGAACCGGGTAGAAATTATGAAGATATGCTGACTAAAATGACATAACAATTTAACAGATCATAGTTCAATTGCTGGATATGTGTTATGTATTTATGAAAGCAATCTTTTACATGATCAAGTATCACAGGTTCTTATCTTATCTGAGTAAGTCAATAAATTGTGAGTGTATAGCAGAAATAACAGGCGGGACACCTTAAATAAAACCTTTCATAAAAGAGTAAAATTTCCAGACACACAATGTACATCTTATATGCACTGTTTCCAAAGGAGGTCTAGAATGTTTACCTTTGAACCATGTTGGAACTGATAAATCATAGGTTCTATAAACACATGTTTTTTTTGTAGCAAAACCTTTGTAGTGACAACTTTTTATTTAAGCTTACTATGAAATTTTATTCCATGTATTAAACTTAGCCAAATACTTTTAAGATTTAATTTTAAGAAATGCATTTATTGAAAACATGAAATCTGATTGTCCCATATGACAGAATATTTACCAACAAATCTCATAAAATTGAAATAGGCATATGCAACAGGTGTGATTCTACAAACTGAATTCAAAAAAAGTTGGGACACTAAACAAATTGTGAATAAAAACTGAATGCAATGATGTGAAGGTGCCAACATCTAATATTTTATTCAAAATAGAACACAAATCACAGATCAGTGATCAGTGATCAGTGAAGAATGGCTTTTTAAGCAGTTCACATTGTGGGGATCATAAAAATGTCCCCATAAGGTTAAGGATGACAGATCTTTTTATCCTTCTGGGGACATTTAGGCATGAAATATAAATCCTGCAAAATACTGTTTAATAAACATTGTTGCAGTTTTTTGTTAACCAGCATGTCCAAACAAGGCAAAAAATATCTAGTACTCCTGCTGGGGCCATATGCACTGGTCACTCTCATGCACATATATGTACAAAGACAAACAGACAAATGACACAAACACACACACACACACACACACACATATGTGGATGCACCCATAGCACTCCAGAATAATGAGCTGCTCTACTTTCATTGCAGATGGAAAATGTGGTGTTTCTCTCGCTCCCTGCTGCCGCTGGCTGGGCTGTGGCCTGGGGATCGGACAGACCATATCAGGTGATGGAGAAAGGGTGAAAGGGTTGGCAGTGGCTGCACGACGGTGGAAAATCTGCCTCAGAGCTCATCAATATTTTAACCGTACCTGTGGAAAGCCAACACCAACCAATATCTTCCATCGTGTCATTGGACAATTGGAATGGATGCCTGCAGCCTGCCATGCCAACAATGTTGGCATACGAGCAGTGACGCAAGTCCCTATGCATTATTCAGCTTTCCTCCAGAATGGTGGCAGGAGGGTGGATAAGAGGAAGACGGAAGTTCAAGGAGAAATAAGAAGCAAGGTTATGGAGGTTATAGTAGACCAAAAATAATCAGCACACCAAAAATTGAAAACCTTAATAATTCAGTATCTAAATTCTAGGGCATTTGTAATTTGTTTGGGAACCAGCTGTTTGTTTTTGTCATGGCTGTAATATGCAGAGTTTGCATCAAGTTTAAATTCTAAAAGTTTAAAAAGTATTGTAGTGTGCAGTGTACTTCCATTTTTATGATAGACCCTTGATGGACCAAACTTTTCATTCATACACTATACTTTTAGGATGATATTTCTGAAATTAAATGAAACACAGAAAATATTTTCATTGTTTGTTAACAGCAAAGTGTCATTTTGCCTTAGTGATGCTTAGTGTTAAGAAATAGAGTAGGAGTTGAAATAGGAGTGGTCAGCTTGGAGCGGCTTGAAGTAATTGCACACTGGTTTTGTTTGCACAGGAACCAAGTGGACATGCAAGTTCTCAGAAGCTCCCATTCTTCATTATGGCCTGCTCAGTAGTGCATTAATAAATAGAATGCATCAGCAGACACTCACAAATTATTTGCTCGTCAGCACCGTAGTTCAGAAACTGTAGTAGTATAATTGATAGCTACCTGTGTTCTGAATTGGAAGTCAGTGCATTTTATTACTTTCAATAATTCCCTACAAAGTGTGCCATCCAAGTTCTTTGTAGGTTGCAATAATGTATAATTTTTGAAAAAATAGAACACCACAAGGTATGTTAGGGCGAACAAACTTGAAAGTCCTGGAAAGCATAATTGGTTGCGATGCTTGAGTAGGAAGGGCAATGCAGTCTCCCTTATCTATCACAGCAACTCTGCGTGTCTGTGAGCTTTTGTTTACGGAAGGAGGCAATTTGCACCATCTTCTAATCATACTGATCTGCTAGTGAGATTGCACACTGACAGTTCATGGGGTGCAAATCTAAAAGAGGCTATGACTGTCTAAATGTGTCTCAGAAGAAGTACACAATGGCTTTACAACTGCTAGCTAGTAAATAAACATGTATATTAAAAATTGTTAATGTAAACTTAAGCAATTAAGTAAAATATATTCTAATTAATGTTTATCAAATATCTTATTGCTGTTTATTAGTATCAGTTTTAATCGGAATTAAGACATGCACTCAAACTAGTTGCATGAAAAGTGAATAACATAGTGAAGGACATATGTAAATCTTAAAATGCACTGCACGTTTGTATTTTTTCTGATGCTTTCCATTCTGTGACTGATTGCTCCTATAGAGGTCAGGGCAGTGGAGAGCTCCTGCTTTACCACATTAAGGGTTCTCATGCCATGACCTTGGGATTCCAGACTTTGTCAACTAATTTTGCTAGCAGCCCTCATCCTCCTGTTTCAATTTAGATTGCTTAAGGATCTACAGAAGGAGCAGGCCTAGCACAATAATGGGTCCTCCCTATAGGGACTCCAACTTGACCATCTGGCTGGCCCAACCCCTGCTATTGACCTTGCACACTGAGCTGCCACACTGATAACCCTATTCTTGTCCCTCTGCCAGGCTCAACCTTGGAGGGTAATCCCCTGCAGCCCCACGTCACCCATGCCTGGCAGGGCCAGTGCTTTTATTGGGAAACACCAGCTCTCTGTCAATCCGGACCAGTGCACACTGCATATACAGTCCACTTCGCATGCATCCCATTACCCACCAGATCCAACCCTTGGACGTTGCTTCTAGAGGACCTGGTTTTACCTTTTACAAATGTGGGATAGCACTTTGAGGCCCTGCATATATTATTGAGAGCTTAAAGCCATCCTTGAGTGGTATCCATGTACTCATCCTCTAGTTCTAATAAAACTAGAACAACTCTGGTCAGCCATTTTTTAAACTAATATCTACAAAATGGTAAGGTTTCATTGTTGCACAAGTCCTGAGCCTCAGTCTCCCGCCTCAATCTCCCTCACCACTTCTGGATATCTCCCTCATTCCATGTATCCCTGATAAGCCTGCAGTCTCTGGCTCCACTGAAGGAGCCCTGCTTACACTGTCTCCAGAATTCCTGCCTATAAGACCTCCATTATCTGGTTAACTGGGAGGAATATGGCCCTTTGGCTATGTGGCTTCCCATGCAAAGGGTCAGGTCTTTCATGGGGGGTAGATGTAACAGCCACTTCTGTTTAATCCATCTTGTTTGAACTCTACTCCATTTTTGTATTATTTGGAGCTTAAGCTATTGCCTTGTTTTTCTGTCAAACTCTGAACCATCCCATTTCTGACCTGTGGTATCCCTGCTCGTGTTTAATAAATAACATGTGTCTGCTTCTTGCAGCCACCTCCTATTTCTGTCATTTATAACAAATATAGTAATAGTATAATATTAATAAGTATAATAATCGATAGTATAAATCTGTAATTAAATCTAACTATATAACTACTATTATACAATATATAACTTATATATAATCTTATATAAATATAAAATAATCTTAAATATAATAATTAAACAGAAAATATAAGTGAATATTGAGCCATTATTTAGTCCAGTTACCAGGACCACTGTAGCTCATTGTATACTTCAGCCAGTAACAGATTGAGTGGCAACATATGTTGCTCGAAAAATTGCACTAGAAAAAGATTCTGCACTAAAGCTGCCATCAGAGGAAATAACCTTTACCAAGGGCACTGACAAAACCCATACCATGGCATACCCTTTTGAGCTTGTTGGTGATAATAGTCTAGTCCAGAGCACACAGTGTCTATTCAGATATGGAATAATTATTTGTCTGCCACTAATTATTTGTCTGCACATTTTAAATGAGTGATGTTCCATCCCATATCCCCCCATAACCAGAGAAGTTGGCAATGGCAAAAGTCTTTTTGCACAGTAAAGTTTTAGGTGGTATTTTTAAATGAAATCGGTTAGCTCAGCTATTAATGAACGATGGTTCATAGTGAAATTTCTCCAGCTTTCTTGAATCATTTATGATGCACAATACAGAGAAAATATGGAAATTCCTTATTTGAGGTAAACTGTTTTTTTTTTTAATGTCAGTTTGCATTTGTTGACAAA
Organism: Parotocinclus spilosoma; assembly: GCA_033117975.1. Classification (NCBI taxonomy): domain Eukaryota; kingdom Metazoa; phylum Chordata; class Actinopteri; order Siluriformes; family Loricariidae; genus Parotocinclus; species Parotocinclus spilosoma. The sequence goes on along the minus strand of JAVSBV010119680.1, from coordinate 1,985 downwards.
TGTGAGATGCTGCGCTCATTTTGTTCCACATAGATCTTTCCTGGATACTGCTTTTGTACCAAATCACCTACAGTGTGATGGTCCATCCTAGATGCCTTTTAAGATCAAATAAGTCAATGCCACTTCTGGACATTTTTACCATAAGGTTTATGCACAGTAATATTTTAAGTGGAATGTGTTGATGTAACTCCATTTTGTAATGCTTGACAAATGTTTACAAAAATAATATTTTGCCCATGTGTCTCTATTAGCTATTGGTAGTTCTTGATGCTTGGAGGTCAGGGATCTTCAGTGTAGGCTTTGCCCTTGCCCTTTACACACTGAAGTTCTTCCAGATTCCTTGATTTTTTTTTACAAATATGAAAACCCCTCCTAATATTTCTTTGAGGAACATTTTCATTTCAACTATTTCTCACATATTTGTTGATAAACTGGAAATCATCTGCCAATCTATGCTCCTCAGAGATCTGTCTGCAATGAAAAGTGACTTTTAAAAAATTTTATTTTTACCCCCTCATTTGGGGTTAAAATGAGTGAAGAAACATTAATGTTATCACTGATTGGTGCATATATGGAGTTGTAGCAGTACGAAATGAAGAGAAGAGGCATGACAGGATTTACTGTTACAAATAATGCATATGCATGTCTATTATATACAGAATGCAAAAGGCAACATCTCAAACATTGTTTAGAATATATAGTTGCAACTAAGTTATTATTAATGTAAAAATCTATTAAAGCTGTACTGAATTTCATGCATCTCCATAGGTTTTAATGGCAGTAGCAGGTTGCTTTCATGTTGACTTTAGTCATTGAGTAAGACGCAGCAGTGCAATCAGGGTTGTTCATGTTACTGTGTCTTATCTAAACTGAGTTTGCATGTATGTGTGTGTGCCTTGCTGTATACACATTCATTTTTCCATTGCACACAGACGCAGGTCAGGAAAAAGGCATGTATATATTTCACTTAAATAGAGAGAGACATGTTTAACAGCACACAATTCAGTATACACTTCTCAAATCAAACAATTCAAATTAATAAAATCCATATGCATATTTAGACATGAGAAACCTAACCTAACCTGTGCTAAAATTCAGATCAGATAATAATCAGACTGTGGTCTCTGAATATTATAACAACTGTTGTAATATACAATTTATCTATCATTGATGTTTGCCAGTTTCCCTGTTGGAACAGGTGTCAGGATTTTATTTCATGGCTTTGGGAAATCGCTTAAACGTTAGTGTCCCTCATATCACTACCATCATATGTAATTATCACACAAGCAGTTGGGGCAGTGTGTCACTCTACAGCAAATGTACAATTGCAGAGCTGACCATGAGGTATCCACACTCTCATTCGACCGTTGTCATTGTGAGTAGCAAGTGACATACTCATGTAAACAGAAGCATGTCAAACTGCCTACAGGTTTGCCCTTCAGGAGAAATATGATGGCAACCTGGATCGTTGTAAAGGGTTTCTTCTTCAATTTAAGTTGTATTTCACCCACTCTTCACCTGACTCAGAAACTGCTCAGATTGCCCTGATAAGCTTCTTGCCCACTGTGCCAGCACTGGAATGGGCTACAGCCGTCTGGACTCAACAAGGATAGGAAGTTAAGAATTACCAGTGCTTCACTGAGGCGTTTTGCGTGTCTTAGTGTTACGAGCAGTGATGGTGTTTTTATTAAGGACCCAAGTATGCAGGATAAGCATATCCCACATCGTTTAATAAGAATTGGGAAATAATATATAACTAAAAACGGATGAAGAGCGGAGCGTGAGACTCCTAACATAATGAAACCGAAAGGATAAAGGGGCGCGCCGAGAATGCGTCCCAAATCGGAGCAACACGCGAACTTGTCGCGAGAGGACGCCAAAGCATCAGTCGGGGCAAACGTGCATAAGGCACAGTTTTGGGACGTCACTTCAATGGCGAGGCACGGAGGTAGTCCAAACGCCAGGGAGCGAAAGTGAGCTCGAAA